>JAAAWM010011535.1:0-85215 GCA_036873465.1 Thinopyrum obtusiflorum
GTCAGGGGGTGGAGGTGGTGGTGGAGCGTTATCACCCATCCTGCTTAATTCAACAGGGATAGTTTAGCAGAATATATGCGAGTATTTAGCAGCAATTATGATGTAACTCGACATTTAAACAAGTAGGATAGCAGATGCTTAAGAGTAATTATTCAAAGCATACAGATCCATACATAGTCGGTTACATTCGGGCAGCACAACGGCGCAAATTCGAAAGCTAGACACACTAGGCGGCACGCAGGCACGCGGTAGGAAGTACACAACGAGACATAGCAAAGGCTACATCAACGTCGGAGAAATCCACGGAAACGGGGTAACTGCGAGTGCTGACGATGAATACTCGCCTCAGTAGGATCCTGTGCTCCATGTGCACTCTGATGTAGAACCCGGTCTCGAGCTGAAAGAAGAGGGCCACGTGTAGGTATGTGGCCTGGCACAGCAGGCCAATCGATCCCTGATGGCATCTCAGTCCTGCGTGGGCAAAGAATGTGCTCCGGTTGTATCCCTGCACGAACAGCTGATAGCAACTGTGTCATAGCCTCGTAGTATCATGCTCAAGTGGCAAACAACTCGACAGCAAGAGCCCGAACAGTACGATCCAGAGCCTGGGTACACTGAATCAGAACTCGGGGATCGTAGCGACGAGACACGTGCGGGGCACAGGTAGCTGTGTAGTATCCGATAGCATCTCCAGCAGGGGCGTACAGAATGTACCAAAACTCAGAGTCATCCAAGGTACCACTGTGCTCCCCTCGGAGACGTGCGACAGCAGAGTAGGCGGCATCATGGACTGCCATCTCAATCGTCACACCGATACCGTGAAAACGGTACAGCTCAGTGTCTGAGTCATCCTGCTGATCGTAGATACGAACATCAGCATAATACTGCTCCTGGTTGAACTCGCAGTAAACCTCGTAGACCATGTACTCGGGGTACCATCGGTAGCCAAGTCTGGTCGAGAGGGCGATCAGGACAGCTGGAAAACCAGGGACACCACGAGCGCAAGTGCGAAGCACAACCTGCATCGTAGGACGTGGTGGAAACAGACGATCCATCTGAAATTAAGACATTCAGAATTGTTATTCGACGATGAGAAATATAACTTATCTCAGAAGGAAAGGTTAAACAAAACAATGGAAGGGAAAATGATTATCAGACTAATCAGATCAATGACAGGGAAGTCGCACTGATATCCAGCTCTCCGGAAGGATGGGAATTATGGGATCCTAAGTGTCGGTGTTTAGTAATTTTACAAAACCCGAATAGAAGAGAGAATAGAGTTTCCAGAGTAAAGATCGAGGAGTAAAAGATGTTAGTACCACCCAGTTGGCGACGTGGGCCCGTAAGCCACACAGCCAAGTTAGTAAAATCAGCTTTTGACCACTAGACTCAACTTCGGCCAAGGAATTGGAAAGGGGACTCCTAAAGGCAGTCGGCTCTGATACCAACCTGTGATGACCCCGGCTTAATCGTGTACTAACCATACACGCAAATGCGCACGATCAAGCCTAAGGACTCACTTGAAGATATCACAACACAACTCTAAAACATAAATAAAGTCATACAAGCTTTATATTACAAGCCAGGGCCTCGAGGGCTCGAATACGTAGCTCGATGGCATACTAGTGTCAGCGGAAGCATTAGATATCTGGGTACAGATATATTACAGAGAGCCAGCTAGGCCTTCACAGAGGCGGGGTAAAATAAAAGCTACGATCGAAAGGCGTAGGCCTCCTGCCTAGGGCCCTCCAATCCTACTCCTGGCCGTCAGTCGGCTCCTCGTAGTAGTAGTACTCGCCGGACAGGTAGTAGTAGTAGCCGTGGTCGTCGACTGGGGCAACTGGCTCAGGGGCTCCGTCGTCTGGTGGCATCAAATGAATATGGGAGAAAAAGGAAAATAAAGCAAACATGAGTACTCATCCGAAGTACTCAGCAAGCAAGGATCTACACTACATATGCAACATTTTCAAAGGGGGCTGTATATGTGGACTGGGCTGCAGAAATGCCAGAATAGACGGGGAAAGCCTAGTCCTATCGAAGACTAGCATCTTCAGCTTCATCATCGGTCTTGCAGCATTAGAAGAGAGCAGAATACATAATGTAAAGTATAGTAGTAGTGTTATCAACCTCGACCTGAGATCCTTTCTCGACTCCCTGCGAGAAAGCAATCCCAGAGCCGTACTATCCAGTACTCATCTCAAGTTCTAGTTGTACCGATCGGGATACAACTCCGAGTGTCCGTTACCGTAGGACAGGCTATCGATAGAAGTTTCTTCCCTGCAGGGGTGCACCAACTTACCCACCACGCTCGCTTAACTCCGGCCGGACACACTTTACTGGGTCATGCCCGGCCTCGGCTAAGCAAAATGCCGCAACCCGACAAAATACTTAACAGAGAGGTCAGCACGTCGGACTAAACCTATGCGCCCAGGGGTCCTGGGCCATCGCCCCGAGAACTCCTGCACGTTGCGAACGCGGCCGAAAGCAGACCTAGCAACCCCTTATACAAGCGCGCCGCTCAGTCGCTGACGTCCATTAAGCTCCGGCTGAAGTATACGACGCAGAACGCCCATACTATGCCCACGTGATGGTTAGTGCTATCGGGCCAGAGGCCCCTCGGATAAAGTATCCAAACCGTTTAGTGGTTTAGGATCGCGCGGTAACGAGCAGAGACTCACGAAAGATGTGACCCCATCGCCCCGTCTCGAGGACTTGCAGCAAGGGCTAGGAAGGCCCGGCCGCGCCTCGTGTTCAACTCTCGGGTACCCTCCAGGTACACCCGAGTCCACATCACTTCGCAATATGCTCGCGCGGGTACCCCTCGGGGCCGACCCGTCTTTAGTAACAAGTCTCATTGCAATGTGGTGTCATCCAAGTAACAGTGTGTCCACACCAAGGGAACCCTGAGGTATCACCCTCGACGGAATTCCACCTGATGAAGTGTTGCACGACGACGTCGTTATCGGGGGTGGTGTAGGAGGATTCACCCTCGCTTACCACGACCGATTAACTAACCCACAAGGTTATCATCGAAGTGCTGACGAGGTATCACCCTCGGTACTCGATAGTAACCCAGTGGTGTCGAGCATCTAGGGGGAAGTGATGTGTGGTGACAAGTCCTGGTCTTCGATCCCAGTGATCGGGTCTTCTGATACTCCAGCGGGGCAGTCGGAATAAGAGGGGTCTCATATGGTCTCTAGTAACAGTGTGTCCACACCAAGGGAACCCTGAGGTATCACCCTCGACGGAATTCCACCTGATGAAGTGTTGCACGACGACGTCGTTATCGGGGGTGGTGTAGGAGGATTCACCCTCGCTTACCACGACCGATTAACTAACCCACAAGGTTATCATCGAAGTGCTGACGAGGTATCACCCTCGGTACTCGATAGTAACCCAGTGGTGTCGAGCATCTAGGGGGAAGTGATGTGTGGTGACAAGTCCTGGTCTTCGATCCCAGTGATCGGGTCTTCTGATACTCCAGCGGGGCAGTCGGAATAAGAGGGGTCTCATATGGTCTCTACCCAACCTATACTAAGCAGTTTAGGATAAGCAGTAGGTAACAAAGCAGGTTACAATTAAACAGGCTATGCATCAGAATAGGTAAAGTAGTAGCAGCAGCAATTCTAATGCAAGCATGAGGGAGAAGAGAATGGGCGATATCAGAATGCTCAAAATGGGGGTGCTTGCCTGTCTGCTCTGGGGTAAGGGCAGGGTCGTCGGTGGTGTCGTCGGGGACGTAGTCGTACTCCGGAGCTGCGTCTGCCTCGGGAGTTACGTCGGCGACGGGGTCTATCGAGAGAGAAGAGGAGGAAGAAACAGGTAAACACAATGCAAACAAATGCAACACGGTGCATGCTATGCTACGATGCAGTGCAGGGTTGACTAAAGATGCATCTGAGTCACTTTAGTTATTTTAGGACTACCGCGGGATTCAAACCCGGTGTCTGTGCACTATTCATCTACCGGAATCGGGCCCGGAGTTACGAGTTCTTCTACGTAGGGGGCTCCGGCAAAGAAACAGACGGCACGACCAGACTCGGTTCGTCGTTCTGAGCAACTTTCATGTTTTAAGTTTTTCGATCTGAACTACGGTTTAAAAGTTATGAATTTTCAAAGTTTATTTGAATTTCTGGAATTTATTTATTTAACAGAAAATGAATTATGATGTCAGCATGAGGTAATGCTGACATCAGCCAGTCAACAGACCCGCTGACTAGTCAAACCTGACCAGTGGGTCCCACTGGTCAGTGACTGAGCTATTAAACAGAGGCTAATTTATTTAAACTAACCTAATTAACTAGCAGGACCCACCTGTCAGTGACTAACTTAATTTTCATATTAGTTTTAAAACTTAATTAACCTAATTAATTGCATCGGGCCCACTGGTCATAGACTGGGGTGAACAGTGACCCGCGTTGACCGTGGTCAACGCGGTCAACTGGGGCGCTGGGGCCCTCTGGCAGTGTCCGTGGGCGGGCCCCACGTCTTGCCAGGTCAGCGCGACCGGCGGCATGTCGCCGGTGACGCAAAACGCGGCGGAGGGCTCCGAAGGTCGCCGGGATTTGCCTACGGTGCACCAAATCGAGCGCCGTAGGTATCGCTCGATCGGCCGTTGTGTCGCGCGTTCATATATGCCAAAAACGTGGCCGGAGACGACCTAAATCGACGGCGGCGATGCCAACGGGCGGCGGCCGGAATCGGCGCTCGAAGAAAACGTCGCCCCAGCTCGTTTGCTTGCGATCTTAAGCACTAGGGAGCATCAGTGGACGCAGCTGAGCACGCTAGCATGCTCGTTCGACCCTGACAGGAACCGCAGCAGCAGGAGCAAGCTAAGCCGCGGCGGTGGGAGCTCCGGCAATGGCGTCGGCGTCCAAAAGCAGCAAAGCGAGCGGGGAGATGGTGGAAACGCTGGCGCGTGCTCACCTTGTGGCTCAAGAAAGGCCTGCGACAGATTAGTAGCCGCAGTGGAGCAAATCGACGCCGGCGAGCTGCGGCGATCCGCGGAGGAAGAAGGGGTCGGGGCAGCTCCTGGAGACGTCCGGTGTCACGTGGGTTGACGGGGAGACGCGGTCGACCAAGACGAAGCGCGTGGGCAGATCGACGGGGCCGGAGGGACTCGGTGGCCGCGAGCACGGGCGAGGCACGGCGGCGACCGCGTCGGACCAGAGAGGGGAAGAGGCGAGCGCGTGCGCGAGGGTGAAGAAGAGGGGAAAGAGTGACGAGGGGAGGCCAGGGGAGGTGGACGAGCTCGGCCTTATCCCCTCCGCTGCCCTGTACCGTCGGTGGCTGCCGCGGTGTCGCTCTGTCGCCGGCGCGCGCGCGCGCGCAGCCACGGGCGCGGCGACATGGCGAAGGAGAGAGAGGGAGGATGGGCCAGGTGGGCCGGCTCGGGGCACTGTGCACTTAGGCCCAGTGCACAGTGCCTCGTTTTGTTTTTTTGTTTTGTATTTTCTTTTATTCTTTTCTGTTTTGAAATAGTTAGGGCACTTTGACACTTTTGTAAAATGTGGAACTTGGTTCAAATAATGCAAGGCAATATTACCCTTCACCAAAAACTGTTTTGGACAGATTTGGAGTTCATTTTAATTTGAAATGATATTAAATGGATTTAATTATTCTGTTTTGGTGCTGTTTCAATTTGTTTGAGCCATTTATCTAACTCCAAATATTTTGATGATGGTTTTATAAATGTTCCTGGATTATTTGCCATTTAATGAACATTTTTTCAACAGTGTTTGATCAACTTCATATTGCACTTTTGAATTTGAGTTGATTTTCAGAATTGAATTTAAACTGGATCCTTAACCCAAGTGACTTGATGCTGCAAATGGTTATGACTTGTCAAATTTAACAGAGTGTCACAGGGCTTATTACAAGGGGGTGTTACACTCAAGGTCACAAAGATGTTGGTTGACGACGGGGCCGGGTTGAACCTGATTTCCCCCAAGGTAATCAGCAAGCTGCAGATAACAGATGAAGAGCTCAAGGTTACTGGCACGTTTCAAGGAATCAATCCCGGCAGGAGTCGTCCAAAGGGGAAGATTACGCTGCCGGTAACATTTGGAGGAGAATTGAACTACCGAACTGAGAAGATTGTGTTCGATGTGGTCGAGCTCCCGTTGCCATGTAATGGGATACTTGGATGACCTGCCCTAGCAAAATTCATGGCGGCATCCCACTATGCCTACAATACCCTGAAGATGCTTGGACCGATGGGCGTCATTTCTATCCCATCAGACAAGAAGGATGCAATTATATGCGTGGACAAGATGTACCAGGATGCGGTCGCTGCCGAGGCCGCGGAAGCCGCAGTCCCTGCCAAGGAAAACAAACAAGGGAGAAAAGTTAGCAAGGATGTCGGCAAGGAATCCGGGAAGCGCGTCTCTCCAGAGTACGCTGCACCCGTCGATGATTTGCCGGAGAGTTCTACTAGCAAGAGATCCAAGGTTGCTGCACCCACTGTGAAGAAGGTCCCAGCAGGGCTGGTTGGCGCTGATGGCACATTCACTATTAGCTCCACCCTTGATGACAAATAGGAAAGCGCGCTCGTTGCCTTCCTGCGGGCGAATGTCGATGTGTTTGCTTGGCAACCATCTGACATCCCCGGTGAGGGAGGTAATCGAGCACCACCTTGCTGTCTGCCCTCATGGTCGGCCCATCAAGCAGAAGGTCCGGAAGCAAGCCTTGGAGCGGCAGCAGTTCATTGCCAAAGAGATCAAGAAACTTGAGGCAGCTGGTTTGGTCAGAGGAGTATTGCACCCAACATGGTTAGCAAATCCAGTGGTAGTGCGCAAGGTGAATGGGAAATGGAGGCTTTGCATAGATTTCACATATCTGAATAAAGCATACCCGAAGGACCCATTCCCCTTGCCGCGCATCGACCAGATCGTGGATTCCACCTCCGGGTGTGATCTGCTTTATTTCTTGGCTGCCTACTCCGGGTACCACCAGATATTCATGTCCAAGGAAGACGAGGAGAAGACAGCGTTCATAACCCCATGTGGCACGTACTACTTCGTACGGATGCCCTTTGGGTTAAAGAGCGTTGGGTCCACTTTTGCAAGAGCAGTACAAATGGGGTTTGAGTTCCAGCTGCACAGGAATGTTGAAGCTTACATGGATGACATAGTAGTCAAGACCAAGGATAGATCAACGCTCATTCAGGACTTGGAAGAAACCTTTTGTGACACCCCCTGTAATTAACCACATTGATCACCCTTAGTTAATGCCATGTCAGCAGGGTTAACAGTGTCTAATCATCATTTGCATCATATTGCATTTCAAACTCCTAGTTCAAACTTCAATTAAATTCAAAGTGGAAAATAAAAGTTATTCAAAACAGAAACTAAAATGTTCATTAAATAACAAATAATCCAGTGACAATTCTAAAATTGTAATCAACAATTACTAAATTAATTAAGTGACTCTAACAGTACCAAACAGCAAGGTTTAATCCATTTTAATTAATACAAAATTTGTGTGAACTCCATTTGCCCCCAAACCAATTTCTAGCAGTGTTAACTATTGCACTGTATTTATTGGATCAAATCACCTATTTTACAAAACAACATTTGAGGCCACACATTATTGCAAAAACAGAAACAAAAGAAAAACAGAAAAGAAAAGAAAGAAAAAGAAAAAGGTCGTAGCGGCTGGGCCTAAGTAGCTACAGCACAGGCCCGGCCCACCCCGCGCCTCCTTCAACCTACTGCTCACCCCTCGCTCGCGCTGTCGCCCGCACCGCGCCCACACGCGCTGGCCCCCCTCTCCCGCTGCTCGACAGCGGCTCCGCGCCCATCGCTGGCTGGATAAGGACCATCCCCAGCCCCTCTCCCTCGCCTGGCGAAACCCTAGCGCCCCCATTCCCCCTTACACCCTCTCTGCTCCGATTCGTCGAGATGGCCGAGCACCGCCCTCGCCGCCGTTCGCCATAGCCGCGGCCACCGTCGCCCGTTCACCTCTCCGATGAGCCCGACCACATCGCCGTGGACCTCTGCTTCCTCTCCGTCCTCTGGATCAAGCCCGGCGTCGCCGCAGCCTCGGGATCGAGCTCCTCCCCGACCTCGACCGACGACGATCGCCGCCGCCGTACGCCTCCGTCAAGCTTCCCCGAGCCCACTGCCCAGTCCCCATGCTCCCCCGGTGAGCTCCTACGCTTGATGCGCCCTTCCCCTGCCCCTCTAGCTGCCCGTAGCACCCGCTCCGCGTTTGCCCGAGCCCTTCGCCACCTGGCCTCGTCGCCGGTGTGGCCACGGTGACCATTTGGTCCCGTGCGTGCCTCCATTGCGTTTGCCGCATAGCGTAGGCCTCGCCTAGCTGCTCCGTTTACCTGCAGTCGCACCGTAGCCCCGTTCCCGTCGATGGCCGAATTTCGGCGTCTGCCTCGCCGCTCGCTGTCGCCGGTACCGACCACTGCAAGCCGCGCCAATGGGCTAGATCGATGCGGTGCTTCTCCCGCGTTCGAATGCGGCTGAATGCGCGCGCGAAATCGCACCGCAGCCGCCTCCCCGTTGCTCGCCCGAATCACCTCATCGCCGGCAAGCTCGAAGCGCTCAGCTTCGTCCACCGCAGCCCCTCGCACCACCACCATTCGATGCGCGATGCCGAGCCGCGTCGAACGCGCCCAACCGCAGCCCCGCAGACCCCCTGTGGTCGAATCCCGATCGCCTCCCGTGTCGCGCCGCCGTTAGAATGGTCGCCGGCATTGCTCCGACCGCCGCGCTGACCTGGAGCCAGTGGGCCCCTCCCCTGAGTCACTGACTGCGGGCCCCGCGGGCCCCCTTTGACCTGTTGACTTGGGTCAACGCCTACGTGGCCGCCCCTGTGCCTATGACATGCGGGCCCCACTCCATTAAACAGAATTAAAATAAAACAATAATTAGTTAATTAGTTAATTAAGTCACTAAACACCCACTAACTGATGGGCCCCACTCGCTAATTAGGTTAGATAGATTAAATTAACTCTGTTTAGTTAGCTCAGTCAAGGACATGTGGGTCCCACTGGACCCACCTGTCAGGTTTGACTCCGGTCAGCCCCTGTTGACTCTTGACATCACACCTAGGTCATGTTGACATCATCATTTACTATTCTGGATAATGTTGGATTAGAATAATTAAATAAATTCAGAAAATAGTTAAATCTTTATAAATTAATATAAAATAAACTGTAGCTCGGATCAAAAAACTTTGTACATGAAAGTTGCTCAGAACGACAAGACGAATCCAACCGTGCCATCTGTTTCTGTGTCGTGACCCTCTACGGAGGTGAACCCGCAACTTTTAGTCTATTTCTGACAGATGCATAGTGCATAACCACCGGTTACTAAATCCAACTTCAATCCTAAAATAACTGTTATGACTTAGACATGCTTTTAGGCAACCCTGCACTGCATGTTAGCTTGGCCTGCTCCGTGTTGCATATGTTTGCCGTGTATTTATTTGTTTCCTCCCCCTCGTCTCCCTCGGTAGACCTCGACACCGACGTCGTCCCCGAGACCGACGCAGCTTAGGAGCCCGACGACACCGTTGACGACCTTGCCTTTGCCGCCAAGCAACCAGGCAAGCACCCTTCCCCCCCTTGAGCGTGCCTATATCGCCTATTCTCTTCTCTCTTGTGCTTGCATTAGAATTGCTGCTGCTACTGCTTTACCTATTCTGATGCATAGCCCGTTTATTGTAACCTACTATTGATACCTTACCTGCTTATCCTAAACTGCTTAGTATAGGCTAGGTAGAGACCCACTAGAGACCCCACCTTGTCCCAAGTTGCCCCGCTGGATTATCCGATGACTCGATCAACATGATCGACACACAGGCCCCGGCACCGCACATCACCCCCCTTAGTTGTACGACACTACTGGGTTACTATCGAGTGCCGAGGGTGATACCTCGTCAGCACTTCTGATGTTAACCTTGTAGGGTAGATAATTGGTCATGGTCATCGAGGGTGATTCCTCCTTCTCCACTTCTGATACGACCCTGTCATGCAACACTTCAAGTGTGAACCTCGAGGGTGATTCCTCCTAAGTTCACCTTGACGGTTACATCGAGTGGGCATCCGTCGAGGGTGATACCTTGGATTTCCTTGATGTTATGGACACACAGTTACTGTGACTTTACCCCTGAACCTTGTTAGAAACGGGTCGGCCCCGAGGGGGACCCGAGGGAGTTAATTTGCTGCAGGACTGGAGGGACAGGCGGTACCGCCCAGTAGAGGTGGACCTGAGTTCCCGACAGCCTTTTGCGAGACGGGTTAACCTAGATGGTGCCCGAGTGATGAATACGAGGCGTGGCCGGGCATTCTTAGCCCTTGTCGCAAGTCCTCGAGACGGGGCGACGGGGTCACATCGATCATGAGTCTCTGCTCATTACCGCACCCCCA
Organism: Thinopyrum obtusiflorum; assembly: GCA_036873465.1. Lineage (NCBI taxonomy): Eukaryota > Viridiplantae > Streptophyta > Magnoliopsida > Poales > Poaceae > Thinopyrum > Thinopyrum obtusiflorum. The sequence goes on from JAAAWM010011535.1 coordinate 10,385, forward strand.
ATGTACTAATGATTTGGATATTTGATTCGAGTGGGCCTCTGGCCCGATAGCACTAACCATCACGCGGGAATAAATATGGGTACTCTGCATTGTATGCATCAGCCGAAAGCTCTGTCAGACGTCCAGTTCAGCACGGCGGCACGGACGGACCAGCGCCATCCTGTAGTGGTGGTGCCTGGCTTCACCGTGTGCGCAACGACCCGGAGTGCACAGGGCGATGGCCCAAGACCCCTGAGTGCTTAGGATGTAGACCGACGAGGACCTCTCTGCCGAGCTCTAGGTAGGGTTGCGGTGTGTCGTTTGGCCGAGGCCGGGCATGACCCAGAAAAGTGTGTCCAGCCGGAGTTAAGCGAGCGTGGTGGGTAAGTTGGTGCACCCCTGCAGGGAAGAACTAATCTATGCATAGCCGGATCCTCGGTAACGGACGCTTGGAGTTGTATCCCGATCGATACAACTAGAACTGGATACTTGTGATGAGAAATGGATAGTATGGCTCTGGGATTGCTTTCTCGCAGGGAGTCGAGAAAGGATCTCTGGGTGAGGCTGATAACACCACTACTTTATACTGTACTAATCTACACTCTTCTAGTGCTGCAAGACCACTGAAGATGCTAGTCTTAGATAGGACTAGGCCTTCTCCCTATTCTGGCATTTCTGTAGCCCAGTCCACATATACAGGCTCTTTTGATAATGTTGCATATGTAGTGTAGATCCTTGCTTGCTGAGTACTTCGGATGAGTACTCATGGTTGCTTTGCTTTCTTTTTCCCCCATACCCCTTTTGGTGCAACCAGATGACGGAGCCCCTGAGATAGCTGCCCCCGCCGACGATCGCTTCTACTACCCCGAGGGTGGATACTACTACGAGCTGGCCAATGACCAGGAGTAGGTTCGGAGGGTCCCAGGCAAGAGGCCTGCGCCTTTCGATTGTAGTGTTTTATTTTGCCCCGCCTTTCTAAGGGCCTATCTGTTAACTTATGTCTGTACTCAGATATCTGATGCTTCCGCTGATGCTTGTATGACATCGAGCTTATGTATTCGAGCCCTCGAGGCCCCTGGCTTGTAATATAAAGCTTGTATGACTTTATTTATGTTTTAGAGTTGTGTTGTGATATCTTCCCGTGAGTCCTTAGGCTTGATCGTGTGCATTTGCGTGTATGATTAGTGCATGATTGAGCCGGGGGCGTCACACCTTTGCAAACATGTGCAAGATCAACTTGAAGCTGAACCCAGAGAAGTGTGTGTTTGGCATTCCCTCCGGCAAGCTACTTGGCTTCTTTGTGTCTCACCGGGGGATAGAGGCCAACCCTGACAAGATCAGGACAATCAAACAGATTCAAGCACCCAAGTCAGTCAAGGACGTGAGGCATTTAATTGGATGTGTTGCTGCGCTGAGTAGGTTCATTTCCAAGTCCGCCGAGTGCACCCCTCCATTCTTCAAAATCTTGAAGAAGGCAGGGCCCGTGAAGTGGACCCCGGAGGCAGAAGCAGCGCTGCAGGACTTAAAAACCTACCTTTCCTCTGTTCACACCCTGGTCGCTCCTAAACCACAAGCGCCTTTGCTGCTATATTTGGCGGCAACCAATCAAGTAGTTAGTGCAGCACTGGTGGCACAACGAGAAGTGGAAGAAGAAGCAACTGCAGCTACTGTCCTCCCCGGAGAAGGAAGTGAACCAGTCCCGGCAAGGCTGGGTGCAAATCAAGAGAAGGAAGAGCAGAGAAGCGAAGGCAACCCCAAGACTGCGGCAAGGAAGAAGGTGGTGCAGCGGCCAGTTTACTTTGTCAGCTTCCTGTTCCAGGGGGCTAGGTCAAGGTACTCTGGCGTGCAAAAGTTGATCTTTGGCCTCGTTATAGCCTCAAGGAAACTGCGCCACTACTTCCAAGCCCACGAGATCATAGTTGTCACCCGATTCCCTTTGCAACGCATACTGAGGAACCCGGAGGCCACTCGCAGAATAGTGGAATGGGCTTTGGAGTTATCAAGATTTGGTTTGAAGTTTGAAAGCACGTCAACCATTCAGAGCAGAGCGCTGGCGGAGTTTATTGTAGAGTGGACACCTACCCCAGACGAAGAGGCCCTGGAAACAGTTATCCCCGGCAAGGAAGCGCCCCAAGAATGGATCATGTACTTTGATGGTGCCTTCTCACTTCAAGGTGCAGGAGCTGGCGTGCTCCTCGTCGCACCCACTGGAGAGCACCTCAAGTATGTGGTCCAGATGCATTTCCCCCGGGAGAAGGCTACCAACAACACTGCAAAATATGAAGGACTCCTTGCCGGGCTCAGAATCGCGATAGAGTCGGGGATTAAGAAGTTGATCATTCAAGGAGACTCACAACTTGTGGTGAGGCAAGTGAACAAGGATTATCAGAGTCCATTGATGGAGGCATATGTGGAGGAAGTGAGAAAGCTGGAGGAGCACTTTGATGGATTGCAAACAGAGCACGTGCCACGTGCAGAAAACAGCATTGCTGATCATCTGTCAAAGTGCGCTGCGCAAAAGCTTCCTGTGGAACCAGTGACTTTTGTTCTCCACCTGACTCAACCCTCCGTATCCCTGGCAACAATGGCCAGAAAGAGGAGGAAACTAGACTCCGGCAAGCCTCTCCTGGTAGAGCTTCCCGAAGCTCCCGGCAGAGAGGTTGGCGGAAACAACTCCACTTCGTTTGGTGAGTAGCACCCTCCCGCCGAACTACCAGTCCCTGCGGTTGAGGCATGCACTCCCACGAATGAGGAGGTGCCACTGGTCCTTGTCATCGAGCCTCAGGCTCCAACTTGGGCACGACACATAGTCCATTACCTCCAAACAGGAGAACTTCCTGAAGAGCAAGAAGAAGTTGAAAGAGTAGCCCAGAGGGCCAGTATGTATCAGTTCGTCGATGACACACTATACAGAAGGAGGCCCAACCGTGTGAAATTGAAGTGCATTTGCCTGGAAGAGGGGAAGGAACTGTTGGCAGAAATACACAGAGGCATGTGCGGCTCCCATATTGGATCAAGAGCCTTGGTTGGAAAAGCTTTCCGGCAAGGTTTCTACTAGCCACGGCCCTCCAAGATGCGATTGAGCTAGTCCCCAGATGTGAAGCCTGCCAGTTCCACTCCAAGAATATCTACCAGCCTGCTCAAGCTCTCCAGACGATTCCTTTGTCATGGCCATTTTCGGTCTGGGGGCTCGACATCTTGGGCCCCTTCCCCGTGCTACCGGGGGCTTTGAATTCTTGTACGTTGCCATCGACAAGTTTACAAAGTGGCCGAAAGTGGAGCCCATGAGGAAGGTAACCGCACAATCGGCTATCAAGTTCTTGAAAGGATTGGTGTGCCGCTTCGGAGTACCCGCCAGAGTCATCACTGACAACGGCACCCAATTCACAAGCCGCGCCTTCATGCAATACGTTCAAGCCCTCGGAAGCAAAGTTTCATTCGCCTCTGTTTGCCCATCCCAGAAGCAATGGACAAGCTGAGAAGGCAAACGCTGAAGTGCTACGAGGACTCAAGACAAGAACATTTGATAGGCTGCGGAAGTGCAGCAGGCGCTGGACTGATGAACTGCAAGTCGTTCTTTGGTCCCTCCGTACAACACCAAATGGAGCTACCAGCCAGACTCCCTTCTCCCTAGTCTATGGGGCAGAAGCAGTGATCCCCACGGAACTCATATAAGGGTCACTGTTACGCCTCCATCGTATCTACTTTTCCAAACTCTTTTGCCCTTGTTTTGGACTCTAATTTACATGATTTGAATGGAACTAACCCGGACTGACGCTGTTTTCAGCAGAATTGCCATGGTGTTATTTTTGTGCAGAAATAAAAGTTCTCGGAATGACCTGAAACTTCACGGAGATTATTTTTGGAATAAATAAAAAATATTGGCAAAAGAATCAACCAGAGGGGACCCACCACATGTCCACAAGGGTGGAGGGCGCGCCCATCCCCCGGGGCGTGCCCTCCTGTCTTGTGGGTCCCACGAAGCTCCACCGACCTCAACTCCAACTCCATATATTCACGTTCGAGGAGAAAAAAATCAGAGAGAAGGATTCATCATGTTTTACGATACGGAGCCGCCGCCACCTCCTGTTCTTCCTCGAGAGGGCAGATCTGTAGTCCGTTTTGGGCTCCGGAGAGGGGAAATGTCGCCATCGTCATCATCAACCATCCTCCATCACCAATTTCATGATGCTCACTGCCGTGTGTGACTAATTCCATCGTAGGCTTGCTGGACGGTGATGGGTTGGATGAGATTTATCATGTAATTGAGTTAGTTTTGTTAGGGTTTGATCCCTAGTATCCACTATGTTCTAAGATTGATGTTGCTATGACTTTGCTATGCCTAATGCTCGTCACTAGGGCCCGAGTGCCATGATTTCAGATCTGAACCTATTATGTTTTCATGAATATATTTGTGTTCTTGATCCTATCTTGCAAGTTATAGTCACCTACTACATGTTATGATCCGGCAACCTCGGAGTGACAATAGTCGGGACACTTCTCGGTGATGACCGTAGTTTGAGGAGTTCATGTATTCACTAAGTGCTAATGCTTTGGTCTGGTACTCTATTAAAAGGAGGCCTTAATATCCCTTAGTTTCCATTAGGACCCCGCTGCCACGGGAGGGTAGGACAAAAGATGTCATGCAAGTTCTTTTTCATAAGCACGTATGACTATATTCGGAATACATGCCTACATTTATATTGATGAATTGGAGCTAGTTCTGTGTCACCCTAGGTTATAACTGTTGCATGATAAATGCCATCCGACATAATTATCCATCATTGATCCATTGCCTACAAGTTCGTTTCATATTGATCTTTACTAAGTTACTTTTCCGTTGCCACTGTTACAATTGCTACAAAACTGCTACTGTTACTTTTGCCACCATTACCGTTACTTCCATATTACTTTGCTACTAGATACTTTGCTGCAGATATTAAGTCTTTCAGGTGCGGTTGAATTGACAACTCAGCTGCTAATACTTGAGAATATTCTTTGGCTCCCCTTGTGTCGAATCAATAAATTTGGGTTGAATACTCTACCCTCGAAAACTGTTGCGATCCCCTATACCTGTGGGTTATCAAGACCTTTTTCTGGTGCCGTTGTCGGGGAGCATAGCTCTATTCTCTGAGTCACTTGGAATTTATATCTGTTGATCACTATGAGGAATTTGAAAGATCAAAGAACCAAGATTTTGCCCTCAACTACGAGGGGAGGTAAGGAACTGCCATCTAGCTCTGCACTTGATTCACCTTCTGTTTTGAGTAAACTTGCGACACCTTGCTACTTCTTGAGCTTGCGTTGGTTTTTCCCTTGAAGAGTAAAGGGTGATGCAGCAAAGTAGAGTAAGTATTTCCCTCAGTTTTTGAGACCCAAGGTATCAATCCAGTAGGAGACAATGCTCAAGTCACCGAATACCTGCACAAACAAACACCAACTTGCACCCAACACGATAAAGGGGTTGTCAATCCCTTAACGGTTATTTGCAAAAGTGAGATCCGATAGAGATGATAAACGGTAAAGTAATATTTTTGGTATTTTTGGTCTATGGAACGAAAGTAAAGATTGCAAAGTAAAAGAAATAGGAAACGGAAATTGTAGATCGGAAACTTATATGATGGAAAATAGACCCGGGGGCCATAGGTTTCACTAGAGGCTTCTCTCAAGATAGAAATTATTACGATGGGTAAACAAATTACTGCCGAGCAATTGATAGAAAAGTGCAAAGTTATGACGATATCTAAGGCAATGATCATGAATATAGGCATCACGTCCGTGTCAAGTAGACCGAAACGATTCTGCATCTACTACTATTACTCCACACATCGACTGACTCCTGCCTGCATCTAGAGTATTAAGTTCATAAGAACAGAGTAACGCATTAAGTAAGATGACATGATGTAGCGGGATAAACTCAAGCAATATGATGAAAACCCCATCTTGTTATCCTCGATGGCAACAATACAATACGTGCCTTGCTGCCCCTACTGTCACTGGGAAAGGACACCGCAAGATTGAACCCAAAGCTAAGCACTTCTCCCATTGTAAGAAAAACCAATCTAGTTGGCCAAACCAAACCGATAGTTCGAAGAGACTTGCAAAGATATCAAATCATGCATATAAGAATTCAGAGAAGATTCAAATAATATTCATAGATAAGCTGATCATAAATCCATAATTCATCGAATCTCGGCAAACACACCGCAAAAGAGTATTACATCGAATAGATCTCCAAGAACATCGAGGAGAACTTTGTATTGAGAATCAAAGAGAGAAAAGAAGCCATCTAGCTACTAGCTATGGACATGTAGGTCTGAAGTAAACTACTCACGCTTCATCGGAGAGGCAATGGTGTTGATGTAGAAGCCCTTCATGATCGATTCCCCCTCTGGCAGGATGCCGAAAAAGGCCCCAAGATGGGATCTCACGGGTACAGAAGGTTGCGGCAGTGGAAAAGTGGTCTCATGGCTCCCCTCGATGTTTTTAGGGTATTTGAGAATATATAGGCGGAAGAAATAGGTCGGTGGAGTCACGAGGGGCCCACAAGGGTGGGGGGCACGCCCTACCCCCCTGGGCGCACCACCCGACCTTGTGGCTGCCTCGTGGCTTCCCTGACGTGCACTCCAAGCCTTCTGGATGTCTTCTGGTCCAAAAAAATCATCACGAAAGTTTCATTCCGTTTGTACTCCGTTTGGTATTCCTTTTCTGCAAAACTCTAAAACAAGGAAAAAACAGAAACTGGCACTGGGCTCTAGGTTAATAGGTTAGTCCCAAAAATCATATAAAATAGCATATTAATGCATGTAAAACATCCAAAATAGATAATATAATAGTATGGAACAATCAAAAATTATAGATACGTTGGAGACGTATCACACCTACACCTGCTATTGATTCTGATATGTCGCTTGTTATTGATGATGCCACTTCTGCTATGCATGATGCTTATGATGAAACTACTTCTGTGCTTGATAATACTGTGCCACTTGGTGAATTTCTTGATGAACAACTTGCTAGGGTTAGAGAGAATGAAATTACTGAAACTGGTGATATTATTGAAACTGAAGATTATGATTCTCCCCCTAGATATGAATTGCCTGTTGTACCTGAGGGTTATATTATGGATGAGGAAGCTGCTAGAGACTTTCTTGCTTGTAATGATAGAGATGATCTTAAGAAATTGTTAGCTAAGCTGAAAGAAAAATCTTTGAATGCTAGAATGCAATATGACCCTATGTTTGCTACATCACCTATCTTTGTCACTGATAAGGATTATGAATTCTCTGTCGATCCTGAGTTAATCACTTTGGTTGAATCTGATCCTTTCTATGGTTATGAATCTGAAACTGTTGTGGCACATCTTACTAAATTGAATGATATAGCCACCCTATTTGCTCATGAGGAAAAAATTCGCTATTACTATATCCTTAAGTTGTTTCCTTTCTCATTAAAGGGTGATGCTAAGTTATGGTTTAATTCTCTTGCTCCTGGTTGTGTGCGTAGTCCCCAGGATATGATTTACTACTTCTCTAGGAAAAAAAATCCCTGCTCATAAGAAACAAGCTGCTTTAAAGGAAATATTTAACTTTGTGAAAATTGAAGAAGAGAGTCTCCCACAAGCTTAGGGGAGGCTTCTCCAATTACTTAATGCTTTGCCTGATCATCCTCTCAAGAAAAATGAAATACTTGATATCTTTTCTAATAGACTAACCGATGCTTCCAGAGACCACCTGGATAGTTGTGCTGGTTGTGTTTTCAGGGAAATAACTGTTGAGCAAGCTGAATTGCTATTGAATAATATATTGAGTAATGATAATGATTGGACACTTCCTGAACCAACTCCTAAGCCAACTCCAAAGAAAAGGGGTATTCTATTTCTCAGTCCTAAAGATATGCAAGAGGCAAAGAAATCTATGAAAGAAAAGGTATTAAAGCTGAAGATGTTAAGAATTTACCACCTATTAAAGAAATACATGGTCTTGATAACCCGATACAGGTAGTAGAGGTAAACTCTCTTTATAGATTTGATGAAGGTGATATTCCTCATAATAAGTCTGCTAGTCAATGCTTGGATGAGTTTGATAATTTTATTGTTAAACAAGAAAACTTCAATGCTTATGTTAGTAGACAATTGAAATGTAATGCTTACATGCTTGACCACTTGGGTGATTATATGAGTAGAACTGTTAATGATCTTAAGCTTATTAGTAAACATGCTTCCATGGTTACAACTCAAGTAGAACAAGTACTTAAGGCACAAGATGATTTGCTTAATGATTTGAATAGTAAGAATAATGATAATGCAGTTAGGGTTATGACTAGAGGTGGTAAAATAACCCAGGAACCTTTGTATCCTGAGGGCCATCCTAAGAGGGTTGAGCAAGATTCTCAGAGAATTAATACTGATGCACCTAGTCCTAGTAATAAAAAGAAAAAGAAAACTGATAGGACTTTGCATGCTTCTAGTGAACCTGATGTGGGGGGGGGGGGGGGGGGGGGGGGGGGGGGGGGGGGGGGGGGGGGGGGGGGGGGGGGGGGGGGGGGGGGGGGGGGGGGGGGGGGGGGGGGGGGGGGGGGGGGGGGGGGGGGGGGGGGGGGGGGGGGGGGGGGGGGGGGGGGGGGGGGGGGGGGGGGGGGGGGGGGGGGGGGGGGGGGGGGGGGGGGGGGGGGGGGGGGGGGGGGGGGGGGGGGGGGGGGGGGGGGGGGGGGGGGGGGGGGGGGGGGGGGGGGGGGGGGGGGGGGGGGGGGGGGGGGGGGGGGGGGGGGGGGGGGGGGGGGGGGGGGGGGGGGGGGGGGGGGGGGGGGGGGGGGGGGGGGGGGGGGGGGGGGGGGGGGGGGGGGGGGGGGGGGGGGGGGGGGGGGGGGGGGGGGGGGGGGGGGGGGGGGGGGGGGGGGGGGGGGGGGGGGGGGGGGGGGGGGGGGGGGGGGGGGGGGGGGGGGGGGGGGGGGGGGGGGGGGGGGGGGGTTGCAACAAAGGCAATGTCACTTTTCATGTTAATGGTAATGAGCATACGGTACACTTTCCGAAGAAACAACCTCAAGTTCATAGTATCAATTCTATTGGAAAAAAATTAACTATTACTATTGGAGGTTTTGAATTCCCTCTTCCTACTGTCAAAAAGAAATATGATATTCTTATTGTTGGGGACATGCATATCCCCGTTGAGGTAACCTAGTGTTATTCGAAAATTCTCCGGTTTCATGTCATTCGGAAGAAGTTTGTTAATAAGACTTGATCAACCTTGTTAATGGATTCCTTTTGATGGGCATGAGATGGATGAATTTAGAGAGCACAACTTTCTGTACCTTCCTTTTACTTTCTGTTATTTAGATTAAATAAAGTAAAAATAGTATTTTCTGTCTGTTTTCTGAATTATCCGTGTAATAAAAAATGACCCAAAATAAAAGTTCTCCAAATGCCGTGAAAATTTAGTATGATTTTTTATAGATTATTTTAGAATTTCTGGCACTGAACATGCACCAGGGGGATGCACTAGTGGACCACAAGGGTGGAGGGCACGCCCAGCCCTGTCTTGTGGGTCCCACGTGGGTCCCCTCCAGTTATTCCAGCACCCATCCACTTCGTCTTTCTCCAAAAAAAAATATCCCGTAGCTCAAACCCGTGTTCTTGCTCATTTTGCTGTCATTTTCGATCTCCTTGCTCAAAGCTCCATTCACAAAACTGTTTTGGGGGATTGTTCTTCGGTATGTGACTCCTCCAATGGTCCAAAGTAGTTTTGATGCATGATATAGTCTCTAGACACTTTTAGGAGTAGTTGTTATCAATTTTGTTGAGTTTGGTTCACTTTTATTTTGAGTCACTAAAAATTTTAGAAATTTTTCAGAGGAAGAAAAATGTCTAGGAAAATGTACCAAGGTGGTTCTTCGAGGAAGCAAGCACTGAGGCTCGCGATACGTGAGCCGGACCTTGAACCACCAAGGGAAGCTCAAGTGCGGCCTTGTGAATGGTCGTCGGATGAATTTATGGTTGATGCAGGCTTCAAGGATGAATTTGATGTGTATGTACGGAATGCTGATCTTGAGGACTTCGTATCAGATAAGTGCCGACAATACTATTACCTTACCGACTCCTTTGTGAGGAGGTTTGAATTTTCATCTAAGCGCAATACTCACACTATTTTATTTGATCTTTATGATGAATCATATACCATGGACCTTGAAGATTTTAATATTGCCTGCAAAATCCCACAGTGGGGCATTCATAGTGAGCCTCACAAATCTGAATACAATGATTTCCTTGCTAGCATCACTATGGGAGAAACTAGAAATATCACACAAGCTACCATAGGGAGAATTCACTTTCCTGCCATACATTATTTTGCTCTCTTGATAGGTAGATGCATTAACGGTAAACATGATCATAGCCACCTTTGTGTTCCAGATCTTAGTGTCATCAAGTGTGCGGTGTTAGGTGATAAGCGTTATAACTTGGGGGCCATTATTGCGAGGAGGTTACATCTTAATGCTAAAGAGGGAGATTTATTTGGTGGGATTTATGCAACTCGTTTAGCTAATTATCTTAGTGTACCCATAAGAGAGAATGACATTGAGTTGCCACCTGCTTTTCTAGATTATAATGCTATGGTACGTTACCAGTTTCTTGAGAGGAACGAACAGTCCCTCCAGTACCAACTAATCTTTGAAAGACGGCGTGCTGTCCATATTACCCTTCCTGCTCCTGCCTTCTTTAACTTTCAGGTAAATGAGAGATATTTTATAACCAGAGAAGAGGCAAACGAGTATGAGAGAGCAGCGGAGGCCGCTTGCCTTCAAGAAGCAGCTCGCCAAGCAGTAGCTGCAGCAGCACAGTACGACCCTAACTATGATTTTGGATATCATCCGGGCCAGTGGTGGCCTTAGACCAACTTAGGCCAAAAGCCTAAGCTTGGGGGAGTACGTATTTCTCACCGACATTACATTCATGTTCACACACTCATTCCAGTTGTCGGTGTTCATAATTTTTCATTGTATTATCCATGCTAGTTTACTTTCTTTATCCCGCTTTCTTCTTGTGTGTTTGAAAAAACTTTGAGAAAAACCAAAAAAATTAGTTGTAGCTTCTGTTTAGTTTATTTTCCATGTTCACTTAGTAGTTGTAGTATAAAAGAAAACCCAAAAAGATTTCTCGTTCTTCTTTTGCTTGTTGGGAGCTTTCCCGTGTAAATAGCTTTTCTCGTTCTTGTTTTATTTTATTTAGAAAAATAAAAACTCCAAAAACATTTCAGTGTGTTTCTTTGAAATTCTTTTCTTTTCTTTGGGGGTCGAAAAGAGAAGACCACGATGAAAATATTGAGTGGCTCTCATATGCATTATTGTTGATCTAACAAAGAGCCCATATTACCTTGTCTTCTCCTTCGAATAAATGTTTGTAGATTCCAGCTTAGTCTAATGCACGTGCACTATTATTATTATCCACACCGTTCGGTCGTGCAAGTGAAAGGCAATAATGACGATATATGATGAAATGATTGAGATGAGAAAAAGCTGGTATGAACTCAACCTATCTTGTTTTTGTAAATATGATTAGTTCATCATTCCTGATTCAGCCTATTATGAATGAAACATGTTTGCAATGACAATTAGAGATTATAGTTACTCATGCCATGCTTAATTAGCTAGGAGTTTATAATGGTTTACCTTGCATGCCAACATGCTTTTAAAATGGTTGTGATGTAGTATGATAGGTGGTATCCTCCTTTGAATGATTCGAGTGGCTTGACTTGGCACATGTTCACACATGTAGTTGAAACAAAATCAACATAGCCTCCACGATATTTATGTTCATGGTGATTTATATCCTACTCATGCTTGCATTCAATGTTGGTTAATCTCAATGCATGTTTATGACTGTTGTCGCTCTCTAGTTGGTCGCTCCCCAATCTTTTTCTAGCCTTCACTTGTACTAAGCGGGAATACTGCTTTTGCATCCACTTCCATAAACCCAAAGTTGTTCCATATGAGTCCACCATACCTACCTATATGCGGTATTTATCTGCCGTTTCAAGTAAATTTGCATATGCCAAACTCTAAATCTTCAAATGATAATCTGTTTTGTATGCTCGAATCGCTCATGTAGCGACTGAGGGCTGTCAGTATCTTCCATGCTAGGTGGGTTATTCTCACGATGAGTGGACTCTGCTCATCATTCACGAGAAAATGGCTGGTAACCGGGATGCCCAGTCCCATGCTCAAATCAAATCAAATCAAAATATAATTGCAAACAAAACTCCCCCAGGATTGTTGTTAGTTGGACGGTACCCGTTGTTTCGGACCAGCCGTGGAGTGTGCTTGTTGGTGGAGGGGGAGTAAAAACTTTACCATTCTGTTTGGGAATCGCCTATAATGTATGTAGCATGGAAGATACCGAGATCTCTTGGTTGTTATGTTGACAATGAAAGCATACCGCTCAAAATATTATTCATCTCTATTTCAAAAACTCAAGCTCTGGCACCTCTGCAAATCCCTGCTTCCCTCTGTGAAGGGCCTATCTATTTACTTTTATTGCTGAGTCATCATCCTCTTATAAAAAACACCAGTTAGAGAGCACCACTGTCATTTGTATGTATTGTTATTAATTTATATTGAGTTTGACTGTGACTGGATCTATTTTTCCATGAATTACAATGTCTAGTCAGTCCTTGATCTTCAGAGATGCGCTGCATTTAAGTTTTGCGGTCTCAGAAAGGGCTAGCGAGATACCATTCTGTTATATCATATCATGATTGTTTTGAAAAAGTGTTGTCATCCGAGATTTATTATTATTGCTCGCTAGTTGATTATGCCATTGATATGAGTAAACGTGAGACCTAAATGTTATTGTGAATATGGTTAGTTCATAATCTTTGCTGAAAACTTGAATGCTGGCTTTACATATTTGCAACAACAAGATCAAACAGAGTTTGTAAAAAAATTTCTTTATCACTTTCACTTTGTTAACCGAATTGCTTGAGGACAAGTAATGGGTTAAGCTTGGGGGATTTGATACGTCTCCATCGTATCTACTTTTCCAAACTCTTTTGCCCTTGTTTTGGACTCTAATTTGCATGATTTGAATGGAACTAACCCGGACTGACACTATTTTCAGCAGAATTGCCAAGGTGTTATTTTTGTGCAGAAATAAAAGTTCTCGGAATGACCTGAAACTTCACGGAGATTATTTTTGGAATAAATAAAAAATATTGGCGAAAGAATCAACCAGAGGGGACCCACCACCTGTCCACAAGGGTGGAGGGCGCGCCCACCCCCCTGGGGCGCGCCCTCCTGTCTTGTGGGTCCCACGAAGCTCCACCGACCTCAACTCCAACTCCATATATTCACGTTCGGGGAGAAAAAAATCAAAGAGAAGGATTCATCACGTTTTACGATACGGAGCCGCCGCCACCTCCTGTTCTTCCTCGAGAGGGCAGATCTGGAGTTCGTTTTGGGCTCCGGAGAGGGGAAATCATCGCCATCGTCATCATCAACCATCCTCCATCACCAATTTCATGATGCTCACCGCCGTGCGTGAGTAATTCCATCGTAGGCTTGCTGGACGGTGATGGGTTGGATGAGATTTATCATGTAATCGAGTTAGTTTTGTTAGGGTTTGATCCCTAGTATCCACTATGTTCTAATATTGATGTTGCTATGACTTTTCTATGCCTAATGCTTGTCACTAGGGCCCGAGTGCCATGATTTCAGATCTGAACCTATTATGTTTTCATGAATATATTTGTGTTCTTGATCCTATCTTGCAAGTTATAGTCACTTACTACGTGTTATGATCCGGCAACCCCGGAGTGACAATAGTCGGGACACTTCCCGGTGATGACCGTAGTTTGAGGAGTTCATGTATTCACTAAGTGCTAATGCTTTGGTCCGGTACTCTATTAAAAGGAGGCCTTAATATCCCTTAGTTTCCATTAGGACCCCGCTGCCACCGGAGGGTAGGACAAAAGATGTCATGCAAGTTCTTTTCCATAAGCACGTATGACTATATTCGGAATACATGCCTACATTATATTGATGAATTGGAGCTAGTTCTGTGTCACCCTAGGTCATAAGTGTTGCATGATGAATGCCATTCGACATAATTATCCATCATTGATCCATTGCCTACGAGTTCGTTTCATATTGATCTTTGCTAAGTTACTTTTCCGTTGCCACTATTACAATTGCTAAAAAACTGCTACTGTTACTTTTGCCACCGTTACCATTCCTTCCATATTACTTTGCTACTAAATACTTTGCTGCATATGTTAAGTCTTTCAGGTGTGGTTGAATTGACAACTCAGCTGCTAATACTTGAGAATATTCTTTGGCTCCCCTTGTGTTGAATCAATAAATTTGGGTTGAATACTCTACCCTCGAAAACTGTTGTGATCCCCTATACTTGTGGGTTATCAGTCACCTCGAGTATTTGCCTACGATGAAGTAGAGCAAGAGCAGTACCGGCATGACGATGCCATGCTCCTTTAGGAGAACCATCTCTGGGCTGCTACGCGTGCTGCACGCTATCAGCAAGCCCTGCGTTGCTATCACAGCCACATGGTTCATGCCCGGAGCCTTGAGGAAGGCGACCTTGTCCTTAGGCGTGTTCAGTCCGCCAAGGGTGCAAACAAGTTGACGCCGAAGTGGGAAGGCCCTTACTGGGTAGTACGAGTCTCCAGACCCGGCGCAGTCCGTCTGGAGTCCAAAGATGGCATTCAATTGCAAAACTCATGGAACATTGAGCATCTTCGTAAGTTCTACCCGTAAGGCGCGGCTGTCGGGCAGGGCCGACAGCCACCCTTTTGTACAAGCCTTGCCGATGCTGCATGTAACCCTTTGTACAAAGCCAGGCGCAGATCTTGAGCAGCAGATAAATAAATGAAGTGTCGGGGGCCCCAAAAACTTGCATGCATGCATAGCATAACATGAGCATGGCATGATCATGTAGATAAGATCATATGTAGCTTTGTTTTCCTCTGCACTAAACTGCAGGGCTCTTGCTGCAGACTCGGTCCCGAAAAGAAGAAACAAAAACAAGCCTACATATCGATCCCCAACATGCCAACCAGATAAGTTTCTTCCTATCCATACATGTTTTGTAAGGAGCAAACTTGTGCATAAAGAAACCCCGTCGCCTTCGAAGCATGGGTGCTCCCATCCTTTGACTCAAACGTTGCTTCGGTCAAGGTGGTTGTAGCGGCCTTTGATGGAGAGGGTTCGATGGAGGGCTGGTCCCTTTTCATAATTTCAAGCCCGGCAGGCCAAGCCCGCGGCAAAAAATGGAAGGTACTGGCAGGGTAGCTTGCCGTGGAAACTTGTTTACTCAAACGTATAGAGGCATTCCACCTCTGCATGGACATAATACATGCACAAGTACCCGACAGGGCTTGTCTTTTTCATTAATATGCGGATAAACAAGTACAGATCTTACAGAGCACAAATATGGATAAAGAAGATTACATATTTAAGACTAAAGTTTGGCAAGTGCCTGCATATTTTAGGCTAAAAAAGATAAGTGACCTGTAACCCCTTTCTTGTCAGGAGGGAGACAGGGAGAGCAGCTAGGCGGTGCCCTAGTCACCACCACCAGGACCAGCGGGCCACGCCGGCACGGACGCTAATGGGGAAGATCCTGCCGGGGCCCAGCTGGAAGACTGCTGGAGGAGGCGAAGGCACCAAGAGAGCATCCCCTCCCCGGCAACCATCCAAAAGAAGCTGGTGATGATGGTGCCGGGAAGGGAGGGGAAGAGCGGAAATATGGAGCAGCGGGCTGGCAGTAAGAGACGAAGGCGTCGGTGCCATCGTACTCTGACCTGACGGACTGCCACCCGCCTTCTTCGTCTTCGCCTGCTTTTTTCCTCGTCGCTGTCGCTTTGGGAGGACGCTAAGCCTTGGGCCCATCACCTCCCCCGAAGAAGCGGCTGACGGTGGCGGCGGCGCCCGAGGCACGCGGGGAGCACCACTCCCCACCTTGGCGGGCAGGAGGGCACGGCCGTCTTCAACGTCATCCCTGACCTCGCCGAAGAGAGCAGTGCTGGGATTACTGAAGATCCCGAGCAACTTTCCACGGGTGGGCACCAGGGGCCCTGAGAACTCCGCCGACGTGTTGACGGGCTCTGACAGCTTGCAGCAGGGCAACGCTTCTCCCCCAGACGGCGAGCTCGCGTGGAAAGGGCGAGCGCTCCACCATCATGAAGAAGCGCGGCACCTTCCACATCAGGGTCGGTGTGGCGCTCGCTGACGCGCCGCCGCGAACCGCGGCCGCCCCTACTACATTCACTACACCTCCCAAGGCCCCGGACCAGACTCACTCCCCGAGCGGTGACACTAGCCTTCGGAGTCACCGCCCCTAAACCGAGGCCCGGGGCCTGGCCCTGGTCTCTCCTTTTTGGCATGACGAAGAAGGAGGCGAGGAAGAAGAAGGCGGAAGTGTGCGGATGGATGCCTCCACTCCCCCTCAGTGCTCCCACTTTATAGGCGAGCTGGGGCTGGGGGCTGGTTCTCCACCTACTCCCGAGGGCTCCTTCGAATCCGACCCATCCACGCAACAAGCGGCGGCCGAGCCCATCGACCATCCTTCTTCACCAATCCGGAGAATTTGGGTTCCTGTCATAGCACTCTCTCTCACACCATGCGCGTCTGTTACCTACCCTGCGCGGCGCATGCGGCGTACGTGGCGGAAAAGGCGGGCATAGTGGGATGAGTGAAATGGCAGTTACCACCCCGTGGGATAAAGTCATTCACGGGTCATAATAGGCTGGCCCCCACCACGTTTGGCATTGTACGACGAGCGGGGGAACCGGAAACTGACTCAGACGCAGGTTAATGAAGAAGCAAGAAGAAAAATCAAGGAAGAGGGAAATGTCAGCACAAGACCCCTGCCTGTGTACCTGATAGTGCCTACCCCGACGACGCTCGGCAGCGCATTCGGGCCAGGACCGGGGGCTCCTGTCGGTGCAACAAACCCTAGTGTATGTTGCTCGGACTGTACACAGGCTCAAAGGCAAGGTTACGGTGACAAGACAAGAGCAAGACCAACCAGAAGGACAAGATTTCACCAAGGGAGAAACCTCCCTTACCGGGCAGGCGAGCCTGGTCAGGTCGAAGCCTCCCCGAAGACAAAGCCAATACGCCCCGGCAGGCCTGCCGGGGCCAACGGAGATCCACTCCCCCGCCAAGACTCCACCGCTCCACCTTTCCACCGCATCGCAACGCAAGTCACCAATCGGTGCGGTGTCGATCCCCTAGGTGGTTAAGTGGCTGTCACTTAGCACGTGGCAATCATTTGGAGAGAAGATCATCCCTGTGTGACACCCGCCCAGACGCGTGTCATACAGGCAGATAGAAGACGACTAGGACGGTGCTACTTCTTGAGCTTGCGTTGGTTTTTTCCTTGAAGAGGAAAGGGTGATGCAGCAAAGTAGAGATAAGTATTTCCCTCAGTTAGAGAACCAAGGTATCAATCCAGTAGGAGACAACGCACAAATCATCAATACCTGCACAAACAATCAAATAACTTGCACCCAATGCGATAAAGGGGTTGTCAATCCCTTCACGGTTACCTGCAAAAGTGAGATCTAATAGAGATAGATGAAACTAAACAAACGATAAAGTAAATATTTTTTTGGGCTTTTGGTTTATAGATCGGAAAGTAAAAGATTGCAAAATAGTAGATCGAAAACTTATATGACGGAAAATAGACCCGGGGGCCATAGGTTTCACTAGAGGCTTCTCTCAAGATAGCAAATAATACGGTGGGTGAACAAATTACCGTCGAGCAATTGATGGAAAAGCGCAAAGTTATGACGATATCTAAGGCAATGAGTATGAAATATAGGCATCACGTCCGTGTCAAGTAGACCAAAACGATTCTGCATCTACTACTATTACTCCACACATCGACCGACTCCTGCCTGTATCTAGAGTATTAAGTTCATGAAGAACAGAGTAACGTATTAAGTAAGATGACATGATGTAGAGAAATAAACTCAAGCAATATGATGTAAACCCCATCTTTTTATCCTCGATGGCAACAATACAATACGTGCCTTGCTGCCCCTACTATCACTGGAAAAGGACACCGCAAGATTGAACCCAAAGCTAAGCACTTCTCCCATTCCAAGAAAAACCAATCTAGTTGGCCAAACCAAACCGATAGTTCGAAGAGAATTACAAAGATACCAAATCATGCATAAAAAAATTCAGAGAAGATTCAAATAATATTCATAGGTAAGTTGATCATAAATCCACAATTCATCGGATCTCGACAAACACACCGCAAAAGAAGATTACATCGGATAGATCTCCAAGAACATCGAGGAGAACATGGTATTGAGAATCAAAGAGAGAGAAGAAGCCATCTAGCTACTAGCTATGGACCCGTAGGTCCGTGGTAAACTACTCACGCTTCATCGGAAGGGCAATAGAGTTGATGTAGAAGCCCTCCGTGATCGAATCCCCCTCCGGCAGGATGCCGGAAAAGGCTCCTAGATGGGATCTCATAGGAACAGAAGGTTGCGGCGGTGGAAAAGTGTTTTCGTGGATACTTCTAGTGGTTTGGGAATATATGTGAATATATAGGCTGAAGAATTAGGTCAAGGGAGTCACGAGGGGCCCACATGGCAGGGGGCGCGCCCTCCCCCTTGTGGCCGCCTCGTGGCTCTTCCGACTTGATCTCCAAGTCTCCTGGGTGTCTTCTGGTCCAAGAAAAATCATCGCGAAGGTTTTATTCCGTTTGGACTCCGTTTGGTATTCCTTTTCTGCGAAACTCAAAAACAAGGAAAAAACAGAAACTGGCACTGGGCTCTAGGTTAATAGGTTAGTCCCAAAAATAATGTAAAATAGCATATTAATGCATATAAAACATCCAAAATAGATAATATAATAGCATGGAACAATAAAAAATTATAGATACGTTGGAGACGTATCAAGCATCACCAAGCTTAATTCCTGCTCGTCCTCGAGTAGGTAAATGATAAAACAAAAATTTTGATGTGGAATGCTACCTAACATATTTATCCATGTAATTTTTTCTTTATTGTGGCATGAATGTTCAGATCCATAAGATTCAAAACAAAAGTTTAATATTGACATAAAAACAATAATACTTCAAGCATAATAACAAGGCAATTATGTCTTCTCAAAATAACATGGCCAAAGAAAGCTTATCCCTACAAAATCATATAGTCTAGCTATGCTCCATCTTCATCACACAAAATATTCAAATCATGCACAACCCCGATGACAAGCCAAGCAATTGCTTCATACTTTTGATGTTCTCAAACTTTTTCAACTTTCACGCAATACATGAGCGGGGGGGGGGGGGGGGGGGGGGGGGGGGGGGGGGGGGGGGGGGGGGGGGGGGGGGGGGGGGGGGGGGGGGGGGGGGGGGGGGGGGGGGGGGGGGGGGGGGGGGGGGGGGGGGGGGGGGGGGGGGGGGGGGGGGGGGGGGGGGGGGGGGGGGGGGGGGGGGGGGGGGGGGGGGGGGGGGGGGGGGGGGGGGGGGGGGGGGGGGGGGGGGGGGGGGGGGGGGGGGGGGGGGGGGGGGGGGGGGGGGGGGGGGGGGGGGGGGGGGGGGGGGGGGGGGGGGGGGGGGGGGGGGGGGGGGGGGGGGGGGGGGGGGGGGGGGGGGGGGGGGGGGGGGGGGGGGGGGGGGGGGGGGGGGGGGGGGGGGGGGGGGGGGGGGGGGGGGGGGGGGGGGGGGGGGGGGGGGGGGGGGGGGGGGGGGGGGGGGGGGGGGGGGGGGGGGGGGGGGGGGGGGGGGGGGGGGGGGGGGGGGGGGGGGGGGGGGGGGGGGGGGGGGGGGGGGGGGGGGGGGGGGGGGGGGGGGGGGGGGGGGGGGGGGGGGGGGGGGGGGGGGGGGGGGGGGGGGGGGGGGGGGGGGGGGGGGGGGGGGGGGGGGGGGGGGGGGGGGGGGGGGGGGGGGGGGGGGGGGGGGGGGGGGGGGGGGGGGGGGGGGGGGGGGGGGGGGGGGGGGGGGGGGGGGGGGGGGGGGGGGGGGGGGGGGGGGGGGGGGGGGGGGGGGGGGGGGGGGGGGGGGGGGGGGGGGGGGGGGGGGGGGGGGGGGGGGGGGGGGGGGGGGGGGGGGGGGGGGGGGGGGGGGGGGGGGGGGGGGGGGGGGGGGGGGGGGGGGGGGGGGGGGGGGGGGGGGGGGGGGGGGGGGGGGGGGGGGGGGGGGGGGGGGGGGGGGGGGGGGGGGGGGGGGGGGGGGGGGGGGGGGGGGGGGGGGGGGGGGGGGGGGGGGGGGGGGGGGGGGGGGGGGGGGGGGGGGGGGGGGGGGGGGGGGGGGGGGGGGGGGGGGGGGGGGGGGGGGGGGGGGGGGGGGGGGGGGGGGGGGGGGGGGGGGGGGGGGGGGGGGGGGGGGGGGGGGGGGGGGGGGGGGGGGGGGGGGGGGGGGGGGGGGGGGGGGGGGGGGGGGGGGGGGGGGGGGGGGGGGGGGGGGGGGGGGGGGGGGGGGGGGGGGGGGGGGGGGGGGGGGGGGGGGGGGGGGGGGGGGGGGGGGGGGGGGGGGGGGGGGGGGGGGGGGGGGACCCTTTCTCGACTCCGTGCGAGAAAGCAATCCCAGAGCCATAGTAGTAGTGTTATCAACCTCGCCCAGAGATCCTTCCTTGACTCCCTGCGAGAAAGCAATCCCAGAGCCATACTATCCATTTCTCATCACCAGTATCCATTTCTAGTTGTATCGATCGGGATACAACTCCGAGCGTCCGTTACCGAGGATCCGGCTATGCATAGATTAGTTCTTCCCTGCAGGGGTGCACCAACTTACCCACCACGCTCGCTTAATTCCGGCCAGACACACTTTTCTGGGTCATGCCCGACCTCGATCAAACGACACACCGCAGCCCTACCTAGAGCTCAGCAGAGAGGTCCCCGCCAGTCTACATCCTAAGCACTCAGGGGTCTTGGGCCATCGCCCTGTGCACTCCGGGTCGTTGCGAGCAGGGTGGATACCAGTGCCATCGGCACAATCTGACCCGGCCGCCATGTTGAACTGGACGTCTGTCAGAGCTTTCGGCTGATGCATACGATGCGGAGTACCCAAATTTATTCCCGCGTGATGGTTAGTGCTATCGGGCCAAAGGCCCACTCAGATCAAATATCCAAATCGTTAGTGGATTGGTAGTGCGGTAACGAGCAGAGACTCATGATCGATGTGACCCCGTCGCCCCATCTCGAGGACTTGCGGCAAGGGCTAAGAATGCCCGGCCATGCCTCGTAATTATCTCTCGGGTACCGTCCAGGTCAACTCGACTTCCCATCACTCGTGGGTACCTGAAAGAACATGCGGTGCCCCCATGTTTGGTTTTGGTAATTAATGACAATCTCTATGGCCTAATGGTTGCCTTGAGTTATATTTGAAGGGTTTGTCCATAGGCTTTTCTTGAAGTCCATGTGTTGGTTTCAAGGAGTTTATGAGTTGACCAAGGTGCTATTAAGGAATTATCCAAAGATTGGTCTTGTGAGTGTTGAGCTTATTGCAAGCATGTCTTGAAGAAGAAGATTGTGTGATCATTCATGTTTACCTTCAAGACATCATCCACATGAAGAGAGTTGGAAAGCTTCAAGGTTGATCAAGACTAAGTCAAGAGTGAATCAAGTTGATCAACACACAAAGCGTAGAAGATGTATCGAGAGGGATCAAGTGATCCCATGATATGTTTGCAGTGTGCAAGTTCAAGTGGAGCATCATGAAGAGATCAAGTGCTTGAAGCTTGCCGTCCATTGTGGTGACAATGGACTTGTGAAGATGTGCGGACGAGTGGCTCACTCATAGTGGAGTATGGGGGAGCAATCTACTAGTCTTCATCAACCCAACGCAATCAAGAAAGGTGGTCCATCTTGAGGGAGTCAAGATCGTCATCATCTAGCTCAAATGGATTTTGCGCAAGGCAAAGGTTTGCCCTTGATAGGTTTTCTATTTTTACCGGTCTCATGATGGTAGTTGGGAGACCGGGTTATAGGATCGATAGCCGTACTATCAAGGGGGGCTCTCGGATGAGTAGCTTGATCGTATCATTCGTGGTGAGCTCAAACCATTGCATTCTTGCATCATCTTTCTTGTTCTTGTTTGGTGTTTCTCTTCGTGAGGTTTAGAGCTTTTGGTCATCTTCTTGACAAGCTTGAGTTCATCGAAAACAGAGATTATATATGCATCTTCTATGTTGTTTTCGATGTTGGAGTTTTTGCCGGATCTTCATTGATAGAGGTTTCACATCTCTATATCGTAGGCATATCTCTACTGCCACTTCTTAATATAGCCAGTCAATGTTGGATAGCCCTTGTCGTCATCTATCGAACGAGCTTGAGCTTGCTGGATTCGGAGTTCTTTTGTAGAAGTTGTGGCAGTTCTGGTTTTAGTGTTACCTCATAGTCTTTCTGTGGCAGTGGTTTTAGTGCAGAGCGGTTGTACCGCTTGTAAAAGCGGTTGTACCGTTCGACCGGTTGTTCTGGTTAAACCACTGCTCCAAGTACCGCTCAGGGGTGATACCCTTCTGTACTAGGTACGGTGGTAGACCGATGGTGGAGCGGAAGTTCTGGTTTGTCTTGACAAACCGGTACTACCGGTGTTCAGGACGGTTGTACCGCCTTGATCTTCACCACCCAGGAAATACTGGTCCAGCGGTTGTACCGGCCGAACCACCGTTCAAACTACCGCCTAGGGGTGATACCCTACTATCATTGATGCGGTAGTAGAGCGGTGGTGGAGCGGTAGTTCCGGTTTGCTCCGGCAAAACGGTACTACCGGGCGCTCCACCGGTTGTACCGCTGGTGCACTTCTGCAAGGGGAACCCGCGAATTCCGGTAGTACCGGTGGTTCAAGCGGTAGTACCACTGCAGTATAAAAACAGCTGTAACGGGCAGATTTGTGGGGCCTATAAAAGGGGGTCTTCTTCCCCTTTGCTTCTTATCCGTGAGCAAGCTCTCTCTCCTCCATTGTTGACTCTCTAAAGCTTGCCTATCTCTCATTCCCTCCAACCATTCTTGCTAGCTCTTGAGGGAAAAGAGAGAGGAGATCTAGATCCACATTTCCTCCAATCACTTTCTCCTCTATGTGAGGGGAACCCCTTGGATCTAGATCTTGGAGTTCTTCGTGTTCTTCTTTCATTCTTCCTCTCATTTTCCTCCATAGCATTAGTTGCTTTGGTGGGATTTGAGAGAGAAGGACTTGGGCACTCCGTGTGCCCTTGCCATTACATTTGGTGCATCGATTTGAGTTCTCCACGGTGCCCCCCCCCCCCCCCCCCCCCCCCCCCCCCCCCCCCCCCCCCCCCCTCTTGGGTGCTTGGGCGCCCTAGACGGTTGGTGGTGCTACGGAGCTCAATCATTGTGGTGTAAAGCTCCGGGCAAGCGTCGGGGTCTCCAATTAGGTTGTGGGGATCGCCCCGAGCAATTTGACGGGTTTCGGTGACCGCCCCCAAGGGTTGCCAAAGTGTACGGGTTCAGTGACCGCCCCCAAGGGTCTCCATTTGTACGGGTTCGGTGACCACCCTCAAGGGTCCCTTAGTGGAATCACGGCATCTTGCATTGTGCGAGGGCGTGAGGAGATTACGGTGGCCCTAGTGGCTTCTTGGTGAGCATTGTGCCTCCACACCGCTCCAAACAGAGATTAGCATCCGCAAGGGTGTGAACTTCGGGATACATCGTCGTCTCCGCGTGCCTCGGTTATCTCTTACCCGAGCCCTTTACTTATGCACTTTACTTTGTGATAGACATATTGTTTCTTGTCATATATCTTGCTATCACATAGTTGTTTATCTTGCTTAGCATAAGTTGTTGGTGCACATAGGTGAGCCTAGTCGTTTTAGGTTTTGTGCTTGACAAATTAACCGCTAGGTTTATTCCGCATTTGTTCAAGCCTCTACCGTAATTATTTTAAAGCGCCTATTCACCCCCCTCTAGGCGACATCCACGATCTTTCAGTGCCCCTCAGGGTCGACCCGCCTTTCCAAGTAACAGTTGTAAAGTCCAAGTATCCGTGTGTCCATAGCATCAGGGGAATCCGAGCTATCACCCTCGTTGGATTCCTACTCGATGTATCTGTCAAGGTGAACTCGGAGGAACCACCCTCGATGGGTTCACACTTGAGGTGTTGCACGACAGCGTTGTTATCGGGAGTGGAGAAGGAGGAATCACCCTCGGGGACCACAACCGAATAGCAACTCTACAGAGTTATCATCAGAAGTGCTAAACAAGGTATCACCCTCGGCACTCGATAGTAACGCTGCAGTGTCGTACAACTAAGGGGGTGATGTGCGGTGTCGGGGCCTGGTTGTCGATCACATTGATCGAGTCATCTGATAATCCAGTGGGGCAACTGGGGACAAAGTGGGGTCTCTAACCAGCCTATACTAAGAAGTTTAGGATAAGCAGGTAGGTATCAACAGCAGTTACAAAAAAAGGCTATGCATCAGAAATAGGATAAACAGTAGCAGCTGCAATTTCTAATGCAATCATAAGAGAGAAATAATAGGCAATATCATCATGTTCAAAGGGGGGTGCTTGCCTGGAAGCTCTCTTGCACAGGACGAAGGGTCGTCGGTGATGTAGTCGTACTCAGTGGCATCAGCGCCGGTCTCGGGGTCTACCGGAGAAGAAGAGGGGGGGGGAGAAACAGTAAATACGGAGCAAACAAAGCATCACAAAATATAACAAGGTAGTACGTGGTGCCAGGGGTGATCTAACGCAGGGATAGGTGATACTGGCGAAGGGGAAACACATCCGGGAAGGTATACCCAGTGTTTGACGTTTTCAGGCAGATGAAACGGAGGTGGATTGTTGCATGTTCGCTATGCTAGGGACGTGTGGCGGACGAACAGACTGCGTACTCGGATTCGTCTCGTCGTTCTGACCAAATTTCATGTACAAAGTATTTTCATCGGAGCTACGGATTATCTTATATTAATTTTTAAAGCTTTAATTATTTTTTTAGAATTAACAGGATTAAATTAATTACATAAAGCAATTATGACGTCAGCATGATCAAATGTTGACTAGGTCAACCCTGGCAGGTGGGACCCGTTCGTCATAGACTTAGATTAACTAAACATGGTTAATTAGTTTAATTACATGATTAGGTTAACTAATTTTAATTAGTTTAGTTAAACAAAACTAATTAACTTAATTAATTATTAATTTTATTAAATTCATTTTTTTAATGTTCTGGGGGTGGGCCCCCTGTGTCATAGGCAAGGGGGGCCCTATCGGGCACGGGCGCACGGGCTAACGGGCATGGGGGTGCCGGGGCAGAGCCCCGTGAGCGCGCGGGCGCCGGTGCGGTGACCCAGGGGCGCCTCGGCGGACGAGGCCGGCGAGGCCAGGCGGGCGACGGCAGCGACGCAGGCGAGCCTGTGCGAGAGGCGAGGCCCATAGCGGTGGGGCCGCGGGAGGCCGGAGTGGACGCGGCAGCGGCGCTGGGTCGAACAGGCACAACACGGGGAGGCGCTGTCCGGAGAGGGCAGGAACAACGGCAGGGGGCCGGCAGGCACGGGGTGCGGCGACAGCGGGCATGCGAGCCGAGGGCGCGTTGGACATGCGGCAAGGGAGCCCGGGGGGTGAGGCCAGTGCGGGATGGGTTGCGGCCAGGGAAGAGCGGGGGTCGGCAGGGCTAGCGGGAAGCGACGGGAGCGCTCGCGGCATGCGCGGTCAGGGTTTGGCCTAGACGGAGTGAGTACGACCGGGACCCATCGGAGCAGAGAAGGGGGAGAGGAAGTCGAGGCTCACCGAGCCCTATAGTTGAGCGAGGTGGGCTCGGAGAGGAGTCGAGGTCGGGCGCCGGCGACGTGGCTGCGGCGAGGTAGCGTCGGGCGGCGGTCGGTGACGAGCGGCGACAGGGTCGGGGCACGGCGTCGGGGCGGCCTCGATCGATCCGGCGATGGAGCTCGACGGCGGGGATGAGGAGGCAATGGCGACGACGGTGGGGCGTGGCGACGGTGTGGGGAGGGGGCCTGTCTGGGGGGACGGTGTGGCGACGACGGTGGGGCGTGACGACGAGGGTTTCGGTAGTGGGGGGAGGGTTAAGGGAGTGGAGATGGGCCTGTCTGGCATGTGGTTGGGCCGAGGCCCGGGGGGAGGGGGCCTTTTGGCTTTTTATTTGTTTAGTTTTATTTTTACTATTTCTTTTCTTATTTCTTTTCTATTTCTTTTAGTTCCTATTTATTATAGTTTTAGTAAAATACAAAAGTTGTACCTAATTTAGTATATGTAATTATGTCACATTCCGAACATTTTAGTTTTAATGTTTGAAAACTTTTATCGTTCGACTATAATTCAAATTCAAATTTGAATCGGTTTTAAACTAACGCGAGATTATCAAGAGTAACTGAGGTGACGTGGCATCATTAGCAGAGGTTCACTGTAGCTGAATTATCCGGGCGTCACAATTCTCCTCCACTACAAGAAATCTCGTCTCGAGATTTTAAGAGGTGGAGTAAGGGGGGGAGATCTGGTTATGAAATTCTAACGAATCTTCTCGGTCTTGGTTGCTCTTCTCGAAGAGGTCGATCCATTACATTGATGTCTTCATTTTTCTGCTTCAAGTCACCATGATGAAGCCCGCATCATCTCTTCAGGATCTCCATCGTACTTACGAAAAGATTTAGGGGGGAAACTCGGGAAGGACGAAGCTCAACCCATGTTAGGTACCTAGGGGCTATGTCAGTGAACGGGGCATAGAGGCATCTCTCGAGTTGAAATTCAAGAAAGTCATCGAGAGCAAGGTAAGAAGGTACAGTAAGGAGTTTCGATTTGCGTGTATGGTTAGTGCACGATTAAGCCGGGGCGTCACAGGTTGGTATCAGAGCCGACTGCCTGTAGGAACCCCCCTTTCCAACTCCTTAGCCGAAGTTGAGTCTAGTCGTCCAAAACTGTTTTATTACCTTGGCTGTGTGGCTTACGGGCCCACGTCGCCAATTGGGTGGTATTAGGATCTTTTATTCCTCTTCTTTACTCTGGGACTCTTATCTCCCTTATATTCGGGTTAAATGAATTTACTAACTATATCGTAACGACTTTTCCCCCCGGAGAGCCCCTTAATTCCGGATGGTTGCCTATTTCACCAGAAGACTTCGAAGATACTCTCCGATCTTCTCCCGAGAACTTGTGATCATTCCTTTTGCAATCTCTTAGCACCGTTGAATCCTTTTGGATAACTACTTACACTCGTTGTTCATTTAATCATTTCAGTTACTCCCGGGTTCCATCCGACATATCAAAATACTATCCGACATTTCAAAAATTCTCTGAACCTACTGCCTTGCAGTTCCTTTTCGCCTGAAAACACCTACGAATAAATCCTCATACTTACACGGGGTCCGTTCACCCCCAGTTATTCAAGTGCTTTCCAGAACACATTGAATTGCTATCTGATCTCCCAAAAATTCTTTGCAGCCTATTGTTCTTGAAATTCTTGCCTGCTTGCCTTATGGTTAATTCCCTATGTCTAGTAATCTCCGTTAACCTCCCTTGTCATTACCATTTTGAGACCCTTGATTCAATCTGCTACGAATACTCGCAATCATTAGTCATGTCCTACTAATTCATCCTTCCGGCTCTGACGTCATTCTGGACACGAACTGGTTCTTGGTAAATCAATTCTTGATTGATTGGCCATCTAATTCTATTCAACATACTCATCTTTTTATCAAAGCCTCTGCCTCTGATCCCCCAATTTTGGAATCGTAAACCCTTCGTATTCAAGTTTCAGCTTATTTAGATGTTTCCATAAATCAATTCCTTTGCATCCCTTCTTCTTCTGGTTGAGTACCGATACTCACATCAGATCCTTTGCGGACCACTTGATCTTTTGGTGGATTACTATCCGGCAGCTCCTTCGTATTTTAACTCATTGACGACTTTCCCCTGATACAAAATGCCTCTGGCGAATTGTATCATCTACTCCGAATCACCAGCCCTTTGCTTTGGAGCGTGTACCCGTCGCTCATGTTATTGTGTTGTATAGCTTCATAAAAATGTCCCGATGGGTTGAACCTATGCTTTCCCTAATCCGTGTGAACTCAAAAGTTATGCAAGTCATACTCTTCTGGTTCATTACCAGATAAATTTTTAGCACTACAATTTCTTCGAAAACCAGAAGTGAATGAAAGGTTGTGCATTGGATAAGTGGGAGTCGACCTTGAACCTTTGTGTTCATGCCCATGGAACCGATGTAAAACTTATCATGGAAGCTACTCGTAAAATAATTACCCCTTGTACAAGTTCATCTTGTATCTGTGGTTTGATCATTTATAATCGTGGTTCCGACCATATTTTCTCTTTGACTCCATTTCCCGGACAAGTTAACATATTTGTCTTCTGCAGATCATTTCACCGTCCAACCTCTATTCTGATCTACCTTCAAGTATTGTCCTATGTCATCTCAAGGATATTATGTCATTGCACTACCTCCTGTGAGTTCTTATTGGAATGATACTCCATCACATCCTTCCTAGCCTGATCGGCTATATCATTATCGTGCTAATTTTAATTGTGCTACCTGGTCCTTATGCCTGGAGCAACTCCCGACGATGAGCGAAGCTTACGTTGATCTTCCTCATCTTATCATTGCACCTCGAACATCAAGCTTGATTTCGAGCTTGTGTCGTATCCGTGGTTCCAATAACCTTTCGCCTCGGCATTCCTTTTGCTTGATGTCATCGCTGACCGATTACATCTTCTTGAAACCTCTCGACAAATGTGTCTTGATCATCATCAACATTCAGAGCTCTTTCAGGATATCAATCGAATTCATGAGAGAAATACCATCCTTGCCCTTGATGACTTGTGTTATCGTCGACAACACTCTTGTCTCCTTTCCAACACATGTTCGATCATGTCTTGGTTATACTTTGAGCTCCTTGCTTTTCCTGTAATTGTTCCTTTGTATCTCTTGAGATCTTCAGACCCAACCCTTACTTCAAACACTATGTTATTGCTACCTCGAAGCATAACTGTGGTACTCCGAACATCAATAAGAACATTGGAAGCGTAACGCTAAATGTTTCTTGCTCTATTATCCAAACACCGTTGTATGGATAACATCATGAATTCCCTTGCCCCTTTATCCAAACGGTGATGTACTTGTTGTTCTGACATGTATATCATGCTCCGCTTTTCCTTGGGAAGGATATACCCTCAATTCTTGTGTGCAAACACATTTTTCTTTCCTTTGGTCTGATTAATCCTGATAATCACATTTTCCTTTCCATTGGTTTGTTAATCTTTCTTTTGATCCATATGATATAAGCAGAAATAATTCCCTGCTTATAAAAACACCTCGAGGTACAATTCGGTCAGTACGACCCTGTTACTATTGTTGATGACAATTCCGGTAACAACCGATGGACGAGAACTTTGCCTATTGGTCCGCCTCGTTCAACGAGCAGGAAAATGGTTCTCTTCGTTCCTCGCCCTTGGTACCAATGGTGTTGCCGACATAACTGACAGTCTCTTCTCTGACATGCCTTGCTATCATGTTTGTGCAAGATGACAATGCCCTCCCTACTTTTAACCCACATGGTGGGCCCATAACCCACAGTTCCATAGGATCGAAACCTGACTCTCCTGTACATCCCTGTTTCAAAGTTATCCCTTGCACTTGGTTTCGTATGTAATTCGCGAGCCACCTTCCTAGTGATCTATTCTGGTATCAGGCGCAATACTTATTCTCGTTGCCCTAAAACCCTTTCACCCTCTGATTAGGCATCGAACGATTTCCTAGCCGCTTGAAACTCCTTAGTGTACTTTCTTACCTTGCTCTCGATGACTTCCTTGAATTTCAACTCGAGAGATGCCTCTATGCCCCGTTCACTGACATAGCCCCTAGGTACCTAACATGGGTTGAGCTTCGTCCTTCCTGAGTTTCCCCCCTAAATCTTTTCGTAAGTACGATGGAGATCCTGAAGAGATGATGCCGGATTCATCATGAAGACTTGAAGCAGAAAAATGAAGACATCAATGCAATGGATCGACCTCTTCGAGAAGAGCAACCAAGACCGAGAAGATTTGTTAGAATTTCGTAACCAGATCTTCCCCCCTTACTCCACCTCTTAAAATCTCGGGACGAGATTTCTTGTAGTGGAGGAGAATTGTGACGCCCGGATAATTCAGCTACAGTGAACCTCTGCTAATGATGCCATGTCACCTCGGTTACTCTTGATAATCTCGCGTTAGTTCAAAACCGATTCAAATTCAAATTTGAATTATAGTCGAACGGTAAAAGTTTTCAAACATTAAAACTAAAATGTTTGGAATGTGACATAATTACATATACTAAATTAGGTACAAATTTTGTATATTACTAAAACTATAATAAATAGGAACTAAAAGAAATAGAAAAGAAATAAGAAAAGAAAAAGTAAAAATAAAACAAAACAAATAAAAAGCCAAAAGGCCCCCCTCCCCCCAGGCCTCGGCCCAACCACATGCCAGACCGGCCCATCTCTACTCCCTTAACCCCCCATTACCAAAACCCTAACCCACCGGTCGCCCCACTCCCCCCCCCACTCCCTCGATCCACCTCTCCCCTCCTCTGCCTCCCGATTGGATCTGGGGGATCGACCCGCCGCCGCCACCGGAAACTCCATCGCCACGCCCCACCGTCGTCGCCATTGCCTCCTCATCCCCGCCGTCGAGCTCCGTCGCCGAATCGACCGAGGCCGCCCCTACGCCGCTCCCCGACCCCGTCGCCGCTCATCACCGACCGCCGACCGACGCTACCTCACCGCATCCACGTCGTCGACGCCCGAGCTCGACTCCTCCCCGAGCCCACCTCGCTCAACTACAGGGCTCAGTAAGCCTCGACTTCCTCTGCCCCTTCTCTGCTCCGCTACGGCCCGGTCGTACTCACTCCGGCCAGGCCACGCCCTGACCGTGCACGCCGTGAGCGCTCCCGTCGCGTCCCGCTAGCCCTGCCGCCATGCCGACCCCCGCTCTCCCCTGGCCGCAACACATCCCGCGCCGGCCGCACCCCCCGGGCTCCCTTGCCGCACGTCCAGCGCGCCCTGGCCTCGCATGCCCGCTGTCGCTGCACCCCTCGCCTGCCGGCCCCCTGCCGTTGTTCCTGTCCTCTCCAGACAGTACCTCCCCGTGTTGTGCTTGTTCGACCCAGCGCCGCTGCCGCGTCCACTCCGACCTCCCGCGGCCCCACCGCTGCGGGCCTCGCCTCACGCGCTGGCTCGCCTGTGCCGCTGCCATCGCCCACTTGGCCTCGCCGGCCTCGTCCGCCGCGGCGCCCCTGGGTCACCGCACCGGCGCCCGCGCGCTCACGGGGCTCTGCCCCGACACGCCCATGCCCGTTAGCCCGCGCGCCCGTGCCCGCTAGGACCCCCTTGCCTATGACATAGGGGGCCCACCCCCAGAATGTTTTAAAAAATGAATTTAATAAAATTAATAATTAATTAATTAAGTTAATTAGTTCTGTTTAACTAAACTAATTAAACTTAATTAACCTAATCAAGTAATTAAACTAATTAACCATCTTTAGATAATCTAAGTCTATGACGAACGGGTCCCACCTGTCAGGGTTGACCTAGTCAACATTTGGTCATGCTGATGTCATAATTGCTTTATATAATTAATTTAATCCTGTTAATTCTAAAAAAATAATTAAAGTTTTAAAAATTAATATAAAATAATCCGTAGCTCGGATGAAAATACTTCGTACATGAAAGTTGCTCAGAACGACGAGACGAATCAGAGTACACAGTCTGTTCGTCCGCCACACGTCCCTAGCATAGCGAACATGCAACAATCCACCTCCGTTTCATCTGCCCGAAAACGTCAAACACTGGGAATACCTTCCCGGATGTTTTCCCCCTTCGCCGGTATCACCTATCCCTACGTTAGATCACCCCTGGCACCATGTATTGCCTTGTTATATTTTGTGATGCTTTGTTTGCTCCGTATTTACTGTTTCTTCCCCCATCTTCTTCTCCGGTAGACCCCGAGACCGGCGCTGATGCCACTAAGTATGACTATGTCACCGACGATTCTTCGTCCTGTGCAACAGAGCTTCCAGGCAAGCACCCCCCTTTGAAGATGCCGATATCGCCTATTCTTTCTCATGCTTGCATTAGAAATTGCTGCTACTACTGTTCATCCTATTTCTGATGCATAGCCTATTTTTTTTGTAACAGCTGTTGATACCTACCTGCTTATCCTAAACTGCTTAGTATAGGCTGGTTAGAGACACACTAGAGACCCCACTTTGTCCCTAGTTGCCCCGCTGGATTATCAGATGACTCGATCAACGTGATCGACAACCAGGCCCCGGCACCGCACATCACTCCCTTAGTTGTACGACACTGCAGCGTTACTATCGAGTGCCAAGGGTGATTCCTTGTTTAGCACTTCTGATGATAACTCTGTAGAGTAGCTATTCGGTTGTGGTCCTCAAGGGTGATTCCTCCTTCTCCACTCCCGATAACGACGCTGTCGTGCAACACCTCAAGTGTGAACCCATCGAGGGTGGTTCCTCTGAGTTCACCTTAACAGATACATCAAGTAGGAATCCAACGAGGGTGATACCTCGGATTCCCCTGATGCTATGGACACATGGATACTTGGACTTTACAATTGTTACTTGGAAAGGCGGGTCGACCCTGAGGGGTACCCGCGAGTGATGGGAAGTCGGGTTGACCTGGACGGTACCCGAGAGATAATTACGAGGCGTGGCCGGGCATTCTTAGCGCTTGCCGCAAGTCCTTGAGATGGGGCGACGGGGTCACATCGATCATGAGTCTCAGCTCGTTACCACACTACCAATCCACTAACGATTTGGATATTTGATCTGAGTGGGCCTTTGGCCCAATAGCACTAACCATCACGCAGGAATATATATGGGTACTCCACATCATATGCATCAGCCGAAAGCTCTGACAGACGTCCAGTTCAACATGGCGGCCGGGTCGGATCGTGCCGATGGCGCTGGAATCCACCCTGCTCGCAATGACCCGGAGTGCACAGGGCGATGGCCCAAGACCCCTGAGCGCTTAGGATGTAGACCGGTGGGGACCTCTCTGCTGAGCTCTAGGTAGGGCTGCGGTGTGTCGTTTGACCGAGGCCGGGCATGACCCAGAAAAGTGTGTCCGGCCGGAGTTAAGCGAGCGTGGTGGGTAAGTTGGTGCACCCTTGCAGGGAAGAACTAATCTATGCATAGCCGGATCCTCGGTAACGGACGCTCGGAGTTGTATCCTGATCGATACAACTAGAACTGGATACTGGTGATGAGAAATGGATAGTATGGCTCTGGGATTGCTTTCTCGCAGGGAGTCGAGGAAGGATCTCTGGGCGAGGTTGATAACACTACTACTATGGCTCTGGGATTGCTTTCTCGCAGGGAGCCGAGAAAGGATCCCTGGGGAGGATGATGACTACTACTACTTTATATTATGTTATTCTGTACTCTTCTAAATGCTGCAAGATGCTTGAGGATGCTTGAAGATGTTGAAGATGCTAGTCTTCGATAGGACTAGGCCTTCTCTCTATTCTGGCATTTCTGCAGCCCAGTCCACATATACAGCCTTTCTTTGATAATGTTGCGTACGTAGTATAGATCCTTGCTTGCTGAGTACTTTGGATGAGTACTCACGGTTGCTTTGCTTCCACTTTTCCCCCATATCTGTTTGATGTGACCAGATGACGGAGCCCCTGAGGCAGCTACCCCCGCTGATGACTACTACTACTACTACTACTACTACTACTACTACTACTACTACTACTACTACTACTACCCCCCCCCCCCCCCCCCCCCCCCCCCCCCCCCCCCCCCCCCCCCCCCCCCCCCCCCCCCCCCCCCCCCCCCCCCCCCCCCCCCCCCCCCCCCCCCCCCCCCCCCCCCCCCCCCCCCCCCCCCCCCCCCCCCCCCCCCCCCCCCCCCCCCCCCCCCCCCCCCCCCCCCCCCCCCCCCCCCCCCCCCCCCCCCCCCCCCCCCCCCCCCCCCCCCCCCCCCCCCCCCCCCCCCCCCCCCCCCCCCCCCCCCCCCCCCCCCCCCCCCCCCCCCCCCCCCCCCCCCCCCCCCCCCCCCCCCCCCCCCCCCCCCCCCCCCCCCCCCCCCCCCCCCCCCCCCCCCCCCCCCCCCCCCCCCCCCCCCCCCCCCCCCCCCCCCCCCCCCCCCCCCCCCCCCCCCCCCCCCCCCCCCCCCCCCCCCCCCCCCCCCCCCCCCCCCCCCCCCCCCCCCCCCCCCCCCCCCCCCCCCCCCCCCCCCCCCCCCCCCCCCCCCCCCCCCCCCCCCCCCCCCCCCCCCCCCCCCCCCCCCCCCCCCCCCCCCCCCCCCCCCCCCCCCCCCCCCCCCCCCCCCCCCCCCCCCCCCCCCCCCCCCCCCCCCCCCCCCCCCCCCCCCCCCCCCCCCCCCCCCCCCCCCCCCCCCCCCCCCCCCCCCCCCCCCCCCCCCCCCCCCCCCCCCCCCCCCCCCCCCCCCCCCCCCCCCCCCCCCCCCCCCCCCCCCCCCCCCCCCCCCCCCCCCCCCCCCCCCCCCCCCCCCCCCCCCCCCCCCCCCCCCCCCCCCCCCCCCCCCCCCCCCCCCCCCCCCCCCCCCCCCCCCCCCCCCCCCCCCCCCCCCCCCCCCCCCCCCCCCCCCCCCCCCCCCCCCCCCCCCCCCCCCCCCCCCCCCCCCCCCCCCCCCCCCCCCCCCCCCCCCCCCCCCCCCCCCCCCCCCCCCCCCCCCCCCCCCCCCCCCCCCCCCCCCCCCCCCCCCCCCCCCCCCCCCCCCCCCCCCCCCCCCCCCCCCCCCCCCCCCCCCCCCCCCCCCCCCCCCCCCCCCCCCCCCCCCCCCCCCCCCCCCCCCCCCCCCCCCCCCCCCCCCCCCCCCCCCCCCCCCCCCCCCCCCCCCCCCCCCCCCCCCCCCCCCCCCCCCCCCCCCCCCCCCCCCCCCCCCCCCCCCCCCCCCCCCCCCCCCCCCCCCCCCCCCCCCCCCCCCCCCCCCCCCCCCCCCCCCCCCCCCCCCCCCCCCCCCCCCCCCCCCCCCCCCCCCCCCCCCCCCCCCCCCCCCCCCCCCCCCCCCCCCCCCCCCCCCCCCCCCCCCCCCCCCCCCCCCCCCCCCCCCCCCCCCCCCCCCCCCCCCTCAAGGTGAGAAAGGGCAATGCACGGTACCGAAGAGGCTAGCAAAATGCGGAAAGGTGAGAGTGCGTATAATCCATGGACTCAACATTAGTCATAAAGAACTCACATAGTTATTGCAAAAGTTTATTAACCCTCGAAGCAAAGTACTACTATGCATGCTCCTAGGGGGATAGATTGGTAGGAAAATACCATCGCTCGTCCCCGACTGCCACTCATAAGGAAGACAATCAATAATAAATCATGCTTCAATTTCATCGCATAACGAGAGACAATACGTGCATACTTCGGGAATCACAAACCTTAACACAAATATTCTTACTAAACAACAATTACTCACTAGCATGACTCTAATATCACCATCTTTATATCTCAAAACAAATGCAAGGAATCAAACTTCTCATATATTCAATGATCTTCATGAAAGTTTTTATTATATCCCTCTTGAATACCCATCATATTAGGTCTAAATTCATAACCTAAGAAAATTGCCATACTATTTATAAGACTCAAAATAATATAAGTGAAGCATGAGAGTTCATCAATTTCTTCAAAATATAACCACCGACGTGCTCTAAAAGATATAAGTGAAGCACTAGAGCAACTACCTAGCTCACAAAATATAAGTGAAGCACATAGAGTATTCTAATAAATTCATGATTAATGTGTACCCATCTCAAAAGGTGTGTCCAGCAAGGATGATTTTGGTGAACTAAAAAGCAAAGACTCATATAATACAAGACGCTCCAAGAAAAACACATATCATGTGGCGAACAAAAATATAGCCTCGAGTAATTTACCGATAGATTGTAGACAAAAGAGGGGATGCCATCCAGGGCATCCCCAAGTTTAGACACTTGGTTGTCCTTGAATATTACCTTGGGGTGCCTTGGGCATCCCCAATCTTAGGCTCTTGCCACTCTTTATTCCTTAGTCCATCAAAACTTTACCCAGAACTTGAAAACTTCACAACACAAAACTCAACAGAAAACTCATGAGATCCGTTAGTATAATAAAACAAATCTCCACTTTTAGGTACTGTTGTAAACACATTCCAATTTTATATTTTCATTATATCTTCTGTATTCTAACTTCACCATGGTTCATACCCCACGATACTACCCATAGATTCATCAAAACAAGCGAACAACACAATGAAAACAGAATCTGTCAAAAACAGAACAGTCTGTAGAAATCCGAATTAAGATCATACTTATGTAACTCCAAATATTCTGAAAAATTAGGACAACATAGGAAATCTGTATATAAATCTTATATAAAAAATTCAGAATTTTTCCATGTTCCAGAAAATTTTAACAATTCTGCTACTGGACGCAAAATTTTCTGTTTTTTCTCAGAATCAAATCAACGATCTTCCAAATCATCCCAAAGGTCTTACTTGGCACAAAAACTAATTAAAATACTAAAAAACAATCATAAAAGAAGTATAATTTCATATTTATTGAGAAACATAAGAAAAAGCAAAAACATGAAATAAAATTGGGTTGCCTCCCAACAAGCGCTATTGTTTTATGCCCCTAGCTAGGCATATTGCATAGATCTAGGTATTGTCATCTTTGGTATTCAATTCCTCAATTGAACAATCATACTTCCTAGGGATCTCATTAGGATTATTAGTGATCAGGCTCCTGGGTAAAAAATCAAGAAATTCATTTGTAAGAGTAGGTTCCTTAATCATATTGACAAAACTGGGGGAAATATTTATCATCTTAAGATCCTCGGTTATTTTGCTAGATGATTCACCCTTATTTTTAGGAACATAAATAGACCTTGTGGTTTTATTAGGAGGAAATTTTGGAACAGTCTTAACAGAAGCAAAAGCGGAACCCAAATTGGTAATAACTTCTTCCAACTTATCCATTCTAGCGGGACTTCGCCCTATCCTCTCATCAATTATAGGCTCCTTCTCTTTTAGAGTTTTAAAGTAATTTCTAACTTTGATCCAATTTGAGTAATATGATTGTGGATCTTTTTATCCAAATTTTCAATATGCTCTATGATAGAAATTTTATTCTCAATAATATCTAGCCTTTGCATCACATGTTCCAAGGTAAATATTGTTTAATCATGATTGGTGATGATCCCACCAAATTTCCCATAGCATTAAAAGAATCCATAGGGTGACTACCCAAGAAATTACCCCCCAATAATATTGTCTAGCACAAATCTATACCAAGTAGTAACACCCACATAAAAATTTCAAAGAAGAACATAGTGGATTGTTTACGGGTAGATCTATTCCGAGCCTCGCAAATTCTATACCAAGCATCTTTTAAATTCTCTCCTCCCCTTTGTTTAAAATTAAGAACCTCACTTTCCGGGGTACATGCTACGAGAGAAGAACTAGTCATGGTAACAAACGAAACAATCTAGCACACTAGCAAACAAAAAGCAAACGGAAAGAAGGCAAATATTTTTGTGTTTTTCTGAAAATGTTTTAGAAGTGGGGGAGAGGAAAACGAGAGGCAAATGGAAAATAATGTAAATGCATGAGA
This sequence comes from Thinopyrum obtusiflorum, assembly GCA_036873465.1. Lineage (NCBI taxonomy): Eukaryota > Viridiplantae > Streptophyta > Magnoliopsida > Poales > Poaceae > Thinopyrum > Thinopyrum obtusiflorum. The sequence continues at coordinate 47,926 of JAAAWM010011535.1, forward strand.
TGAAAGTTTATGATGGGTACTTGGTAGGATTGATGTAGATCTGCCCCGGCAATGGCGCCAAAAATTCTTCCTGCTACTTCTTGAGCTTGCGTTGGTTTTTCCTTTGAAGAGGAAAGGTGATGGAGCAAAGTAGAGATAAGTATTTCCCATCAATCCAGTAGGAGGAAAACACAAGTATCGAATAATTGCACCTACACAAACAAATAAATACTTGCACCCAACGCTATAAAAGGGTTGTCAATCCCTTCATGGTTACTTGCAAGGATGAGATCTGATAGTGATAGATATAAAAGATAAGTAAAAGTGCTAAATAAAATAAAAGTAAATAAATTACAGCAAGGTATTTTTGTTTTTATTAAAGATGTGAAAATAATATGATAAAAGATAGACCCCGGGGCCATAGTTTTCACTAGAGACTTCTCTCTTGAAAGAAAGCATACGGTGGGTAAACAAATTACTGTTGAGCAATTGATAGAAAAGCGCATAGTTATGACGATATCTAAGGCAATGATCATGTATATAGGCATCACGTCCGTGACAAGTAGACCGACTCCTGCCTGCATCTACTACTATTACTCCACACATTGATCGCTATCCAGCATGCATCTAGTGTATTAAGTTAACAAGAACGGAGTAACGCCTTAAGCAAGATGACATGATGTAGAGGGATAGATCCAAACAATATGAACAAACCCCATCTTTTTATCCTTAGTGGCAACAATACAAATACGTGTCATGTCCCTTTCTGTTACTGGGAATAAGCACCACAAGATTGAACCCACTACAAATCACCTCTCCCATTGCAAGAAAAATCAATCCAGTTGGCCAAACCAAATCAATAGATCGGAGAGAAATACAAAGCCATCTTAATCATGCATAAAAGAGTTCAGAGAAGACTCAAATAATATTCATAGATAATCTGATCATAAATCCACAATTCATCAGATCTCAACAAATGCACCGCAAAAGAAGATTACATCAAATAGATCTCCAAGAACATCGAGGAGAACATTTTATTGAAGATCAAAGAAAGAGAAGAAGCCATCTAGCTACTAGCTATGGACCCGTAGGTCTGTGGTAAACTACTCACACATCATCGGAAGGGCAAGGTTGATGTAGAAGCTCTTCGTGGTCGAATACCCCTCCGGCAGAGTACCGGAAAAGGTCCCCAGATGGGATCTCACGAAGACAGAAACTTGCAGCGGCGAAAAAGTATTTTTGGTGTGCCCTCTGGTCTACGGGGAATATCTGAGTATTTATACAAGAAGAATTAGGGCTGGAGGAGCAACAGGGGGCCCACAAGCCTGGGGGCGTTCCCTCTGAGCTTGTCGTCTCCTCGTGTCTCTTCTGGCCTCCTCCCAAAGCTTCCAGGGTGTCTTGTGGTCCAAGAAAAATCATCAAAAAGTTTCGTTCCGTTTGGACTCCGTTTGGCATTGATTTTCTATAAGACAAAAAACAAGAAAAAAGGCATCAACTAGCACTGGGCACTAGGTTAATAGGTTAGTCCCAAAAATGATATAAAATAGCATAATAATGCATATAAAACATCCAAGGTTGATAATATAATAGCATGGAACAATCAAAAATTATAGATACGTTGGAGACGTATCAGTAACACGAACCAAAGAAGAAGAATCCACCATGCATGGTAACCTCTCTTGTTCGGTCAAAGTGATCATGGATGTCCACGTGGGCCCATGAATATATAAGCTTGCCACCGATAACCACGTGAGGGAGAGTACTGTCCCAAGACAACCACTTCATGCATGTGTCCCAAACATATTTATATATATGTATGGAGGTGATGCGTGCGTGTTTGAATACCATGCACAACATTGATGTGGCGTCTCAAAAATCATATAGTTCCCACATAGAGCGAGATCGGTTCATGATGCGTCGTGTGCCCCTCCCCCTCCGCCGCCCACTTCGACCCGGTGGGAGGGATTCATGCGTACACATGCATGCGCTCAAACTATATTATGTAATCCCAGAGCAATGACCTATATACCATAATACAAACCAAAAAATAATCCCCTCCTAAGTCAAATTAACCTCTCTCGATGTCGATTAAAGTGATGGACCATGTGGTCCCATGGATGGAAAGCATCGTTATTACCGATAACCGCGTGAGTGGGTGCCAGAGGACAACCGCCATCGCTTTGCATGTGGGCCAAACATATGTATGGAGGTGTGTGTGTGGTTGTGATGTTTGAATACCCAAAATGCACAACTTTAATGTGGCACATGCCTCGAAAACCGTAAAGTCCCCACATGGAGCGAGGTTCATGAAGCATAGTATATGCTGGTACCCTTCCCCCTTCTTCGACGCGTACTATATGCTCCTACCGTAATACAAACCAAAAAATATCCTCCTTGATGGTCAAATTAATTAACCTCTCCCGATGTAGGTCAAAGTGATGCATGCCTGGACGACGACCTCGCGGGCCCACAGATGGAAGCGTCACACATGTGAGTGTCCTAGGATAACCACAGCCTGCATACATGTGGCCCAAATAGGTGATGTGTGATGTTTGAATAGCCAATGCACAACTTTGATGTGGCACCTACCTCGGAAACCGGAAAGTCCCCACACGGAGTGAGTAGTATATATGTCGGTCCCCTCCCATCTCTTCGATGTGTACTATGTACTCCTACCACAACACAAAAAAAAAGAATCAACCTTGCTGGTCAAATTAAGCACTCTGGCTGTAGGTCAAAGTGATGGACGATGACCTCGCGGGCCCACAGAAAGCGTCACATGCGAGTGAGTGTCTTAGGACAACCACCGACTACATGTGGCCCAAACATGTATGTATGAAAGGGTTGTGTAATGTTTTAAATAACGAATTCACGACTTTGATGTGGCACCTGCCTCACAAAACGGTCAATCCCACACGATGGCTCACGACTCGTAGTGTAGTGGCAGACCCCCCTCCCCCCACACACACACCGCACATCTACCGCAACTACGAGGCATGTTAAATTTTTCCGTGGTGAACATATGTGACCAAAGGAGGGTCGTGTTAAAATAAAAAAATATCATTCAGACGTTTTAGTACATTGATTGATTTTCTAGGGTTATAATGTGCAAAAATCAAATTTGAGCTACATGCACACGTGACAGGGCACCAAAATGGATTGGAAAAACATATGTGTGTCACTGGGTGCATGTTTAGTCCCCATGCAAGAATTTCAAACATTGAGAATATTGATTTTTAAAATCTAGTAAATCCAAAACTTAGTTGAAATTCATGAAACTTATCGTGTTGTCATATGGACACCAATAGACTATGGTATTGTACTTTTTTTGTCAAATTTGAGAGATGTTTTGATGTACTCTTTATCTTCTTACAAATGAGAGATTATTAATAATTGGTAACCAATATCGCAAACGGATTATTTATTTGAACCGTGGGCGTTAGACCAACAATGGATATGTGCCATGCTTCGGTTAAGCAATAAAGCGGCAGCATTAATCATCAAAAAAGAAAAACAATATATGTGCCGCCACGCGTTCCGTGTGCCATGCGAGCATGCGTGAGTTGACGGGACGCATGTGAGCAGTCCACCACGCAGGCAGACCACGAGGCATGCGTGCAGGTGTGTGAATTGACGAGAGGCGTGCTCGCTGCGCAGTGTCATCGGGAGGCGTGCGAGTAGTTGTGTGAAATGACGGTAGGCATGCCATCAGTCCTCTGCGCAGGCTCACTGGGAGGCACGCCAGCCTTTGACTGCCGCCGACCTCGCTCCCACTGCTCCATAATAATGGCGCACCTGAGCCGCTGGTCATAAAAGGCAGTCGCACCCCTGATACGTCTCCAACGTATCTATAATTTATAAAGTATTCATGCCATGTTTACAACAATTCTATATGGTTTTGGTATGATTTGCAAGGAACTAGCCCGGACTGACACTGTTTTCAGCAGAACTACCGTGGTGTTGTTTTTTGTGCAGAAATAAAAGTTCTCGGAATTGGACAAAACTTTTTGATGATATTTTTTGGAAGAAAAGAAAAATACCAGAGCAAAGAACCACTAGAGGGGGGCCCTGGTGACCACAAGGCACCAGGGCGCGCCACCCCCCTGGCGCGCCCTGGTGGGTACTGGGCCCCCTGAGGCCCATCTTCACATGAAACCGACTCCAAAAAATCCTATATATTCAAAAACCTCCGAAAGTTAACCTAGATCAGAAGTTTCGCCGCCGCCAGCCTCTATAGTCATGAAAAACCAATCTGGACCCTGTTCGGGCACCCCGCCGGAGGGGGAAATCATCACCAGAGGCCATCTTCATCATCCTAGGGGCCACCATGATGAGGAGGGAGTAGTCCACCCTCGGGGCTGAGGGTTTGTACCAGTAGCTATGTGTTTAATCTCTCTCTCTCTCATGTCCTTGATTTGGCACGATATTGATGTATTGCGAGCTTTGTTAATACAGTTGGATCATATGGTATTTCTCCCTCTCTATCTTGTTGTGATGAATTGAGTTTTCCCTTTGAGATTTCATTATTATCGGATTGAATACTTTTATGGATTTGAGAGCACTTGATGTATGTCTTTCTATGAATACCCGTGGTGACAATGGGGTATCATATTGATTCACTTGATATATGTTTTGGCACTCAACTCGCGGATTCCCGAGGTGACATTGGGGTAACCTATGCATAGGGGTTGATGCATGTTCTCGTCTATGTTTCTCCGGTAGAAATCTTGGGGCACTCTTTGAGGTTCTTTGTGTTGGATTGAGTATTATGAATTTGAAATTATTTGATGCATATTGTATAATCAACTCACGGATACTCGTGGTGACATAGGAGTATCTAGGTGACATTAGAGTTGGTTGATGTGTATCATATGGTTAGTACGAACTCTTAGATAGATCGGTCGAAAAGGATAACTTGGTGTTATTTTAGTACAAACTCTTGGATAGATCGATCGAAAAGGATAAATTTGAGGTGGTTTCGTACCCTACAAACAATTTCTTCTTATGTTCTCCGCTAGATAAGAACTTTGGAGTGATTCTTCATCGTACGTTGAGGGATGGTTATATGATCCAATTATATTAGCATTGTTGAGAGATTGCACTAGCGAAAGTACGGACCCTAGGCCTTGTTTTCAAGCATTGCAATACCATTTGTGCTCACTTTTGTTACTTGATACCTTGTTGTTTTTATTGTTACTATTACAAAAACCTATATCTACTATCATTATTACACTTGTATCACCATCTCTTCGCCTAACTAGTGCACCTATACAATTTACCATTGTATTTGGTGTGTTGGGAACACAAGAGACTCTTTGTTATTTGGTTGCAGGGTTGTTTGAGAGAGACCATCTTCATCCTACGCCTCCCACGGGTTGATAAACCTTAGGTCATCCACTTGAGGGAAATTTGCTATTGTCCTGCAAAACTCTGCGCTTGAAGGCCCAACACAAGTCTACAAGAATAAAGTTGCATAGTAGACATCAACCCCCCATTCTCGCTACACACAGAATCCTCTATCTTTGCCTGCATCCTCGACGCCACTCTCAGTCCTCACCGCCGTCAGTGTATGAGGATGCCGCCTAAGCGCCCCATCGGAGGGAGTGGCAACACCGGGGCTTCTGAAGCACCCGAGCACGGCGTGAAGATGGAGACAGAGGTTGCCGTCGCCGCCGATGAGGTCTCGCTGGACCTTGACATCATCGACGGCGTCGTGCTTCCACATCCGGAGCCGGAGGTCCACACCGACTCCGGCGACGACTCTGATGACCACTCCAGCGACGACTCTGACGATGATGGACAACCGGTTAGTCATGTATACCCATTTATGTGTCAAATATATCCTAGGTTTTCTCTGGTTACTCCCGCCTCCCCTTTTTTGGAATAGAAATCCTATGGTTATGTTCTCTCAATCCATGAAATCTGAGTAAGTTTCATTAAATCCGTGTAGTGTATTGATTGTTTGAATGGTACAAATGGTAAGTGATTAGTTGTTTCATCTGTACAAATGATTTTTGCTAATAATCCGACTAGGGCTAGTGTTTGTGCTAATAATTCCTAGCCAGATCTTGACAATTGATTTTGAATGTCCTAATATATGTTTGTGCCATTTTTTTAAAGATTGGTCTGTACATACATGATTGTGCTTAAAAATCAAACCATAATCTTTGGACATGTCTTAAAAAATAGCCATAAATTCCATAAATTTCTAATCCTACTTTACGACATGTAAAAATTGATTTGATGCCAAATTTTGGCAACTGCCAAATGTTCGCTAGAGATTAGTTTGTATTCCAAATTTAATGCCACATTTTTTTACTATATGTATAGGTGCTATCTGACGATGTCGACAGCGAGGATGAAGATGGCCAGAGGAGGTACAAGAGGCAAATCCTCAGGGAGCTTTATGCGGGAATTCATAACAAGTGTATTAGGACCTAGAACTGGGGCTTTCGATGCCTATTTTGCAACCAAAAGCTTCATGACACGTATGAAAGTGTTCTGGCACATGCAAGAGGACGAGCTGTTGGCTCCTTCAGGCAGAAGTACTCTCACAGGGTGGCGCACGCCGCGTACGCTGAGTACCTGGAGAAGCTTCAGGATCATGCCGGCAGATGAGATGTGGGATTGAACTATGGCTATGTAGTGTCTTAATTATAAACATGCTTCAGTATGCTTAATGACAGTTGATTTATATATGGTTGAACTATGCTTGTGTACGCTTATTATCTATGCCTAGGTATGCTTAATTATATCTATGTTTACTTATGTCTAAATATGGGATATGGATGCAATCAATTTAGTTGATGGAATTTTATGCATATTAGGGTGAATGTTTAGCGTCGGTAAAAATTTCAGATTCAACCGACGAAGAAAATGTGGAACCACCCTGAAACTTGGTTATTTTCCCATATTGGAACCATGTGCAATGACTTTCATTTTCCAAGTTACGTTAACCACACATGGTTGGCTCTAGCAAACCATTGCCTCTGAAACGCTTTGTGGGACAGAAAACCCTCACCACCCAATTCAAAAAGAAAAAGAAAACCCTCACCATCCCCACGCCACAAAACCCTCACCCCGCCCGCCACCCCCTCGGGTCCCCATTCACACCTGCACAAGCTCCTCCGTGACTCTGCATGTCATCGCCTATCGCCGCGGCAACCACTTAGCTCGACGCATGTCACGCCGCCGGCAAACCCCACCGCATTTTGCCACTTTCGCTAGCCGCCGCCTATCGCCATCGACTTTCTCGACGCTGCTCGCCGTCGACCCAACTCCGCCCGATTTGGGAATCCATGGTATTGAGTGTTTTTTCTCGTGGATACTAAGATATTCTCTCATCTCTTATCCCAGTTCATCTGCCCCCTTTAATCACCCGGCCGAAATCACCGTGAATTCATTTTTCTTCGAGCTGATTTGAGGGTTTTCTTTCATTCATAGAGTGTACAGCGCACGGACAAATCAGGACTTTGCGGCCTCGGCCAAACATCTATGGAGTTCCATCTCACCGTACCAGATGACTTCAGGAGGCGCACGGTATGTTCAATCTCACCCTACCTCAGTTGGCATGGCCTACTTTCCTGAACTTATACTATATATTGCTACATTTGGATAAAAGGTGCCACATGCAGCATACACGTCAAAGGGGATTTTTTTCTTCTTCTTTCTATATTAGGTAAATTAATGATGTATTATTCTTTCGGTTACTCTCATATTTCCATGAAAACACATCATGGTTACACTATCTGTTTAATTATATATTTTTTGTCCTTTGATTTCAACTGTTGTACTGTTGTTTCAATTACTCCCATATTTGCATGTTACCATTTTCTTTAACAATGTTACCATTTTTTGCAGGACATCCCTTGCTATGCAACAACATCTGCAGTACACAATCTTGCCCTTTACATAACTGAAGAGTGCAGGTATGTCATAATGAACACAAACCATGGATTCACAATCGTTGCTTCTATAGGACTTGATGAATGTGGTCACTCCTATTTTGGCATGGGCCTTTGGACAGAAATTTCTATGTTTTATGTAGTGAAAGCTGGCACTAAAATTGCACTGCACACAAAAAAGCCTGGTCATGAGATATATGCTAACTTCCCCGATGATTTCATCCGTCCAGACTTTGTTCGAAGTAAATGTTCTTTTCAAGTATCTGCATGTTGACTTACCCAGCAATATCAAAGGAATTGTGTGATATTTAAGCAACCAATTGTTATTGCATTTCCTTACTCTCTACCTACCTACTAACTTCTAGTTACCAATACACTTTTCTTTTGCCCTATTTTAACAAAATATTCCCTGTACTCCCACTTCTATCAGAAAGCGTCGCCGACGAGTGATACGTCCATTTCGCATCATGTTTTCCTATTGTTATTTATATTGTTTTTATGTATAATAATGCTTTTTGGAGTAATTATAATGCCTTTTCTCTCATAATATGCAAGGTTCACACAAAGAGGGAGAATACCGGCAGCTGGAAATCTGGACCTGAAAAGGCTACGTCAGGCTACCTATTCTGCACAACTCCAAAGAGCTAAAACTTCACGAAGAATTTTTATGGAATATATAAGAATTATTGGAGCAAATAAGTACCAGAGGGGGCCCACCAGGTGGGCACAACCCACCTGGGCACGCCGGGGAGCCCAAGCACGCCCTGGTGGGTTGTGCCCTCCTCGGCCCACCTTCGGTGCCCCTCTTCTGGTATATAAGTCATTTTGACCTAGAAAAAATAGGGGGAGGACTTTCGGGACAAAGCGCCACCGTCTCGAGACAGAACTTGGGCAGGAGCACTTTTGCCCTTCGGCGGAGCGATTTCGCCGGGGGAACTTCCCTCCCGGAGGGGGAATCATCGTCATCATCATCACCAACAACTCTCCCATCTCGGGGAGGGCAATCTTCATCAACATCTTCAACAGCAACAACTCCTCTCAAACCCTAGTTCATATCTTGTGTTCAATCTTTGTACCGGAACTATAGATTGGTGCTTGTGGGTGACTAGTAGTGTTTATTACATCTTGTAGTTGATTACTATATGGTTTATTTGGTGGAAGATTATATGTTCAGATCCAATATGCTATTTAATACCCCTCTGATCTTGAGCATGATTATCATTTGTGAGTAGTTACTTTTGTTCTTGAGGTCATGGGAGAAATCTTGTTGCAAGTAATCATGTGAACTTGATATGTGTTCGATATTTTGATGGTATGTATGTTGTGATTCCCTTAGTGGTGTCATGTGAACATCGACTACATGACACTTCACCATATTTGGGCCTAAGGGAATGCATTGTGGAGTAGTTATTAGATGATGGGTTGCGAGAGTGCCAGAAGCTTAAACCCTAGTTTATGCGCTATTTCGTAAGGGACTGATTTGGATCCAAAAGTTTAATGCTATGGTTAGATTTATTCTTAATACTTTTCTCGTAGTTGCGGATGCTTGCGAGGGGGTTAATCATAAGTAGGAGGCTTGTTCAAGTAAGAACAGCACCTAAGCACCGGTCCACCCACATATCAAATTATCAAAGTAGCGACCACAAATCAAACCAACATGATGAAAGTGATTAGATGAAATTCCCGTGTACCCTCAAGAACGCTTTGCTTATTATAAGAGACCTTTTTGGCCTGTCCTTTGCCTCAAAAGGATTGGGCTACCTTGCTGCACTTTTGTTACCATTACCGTTACTTGCTCGTTACAAATTATCTTGCTATCAAACTACTCGTTACTTATAATTTCAGTGCTTGCAGAAAATACCTTGCTGAAAACTACTTGTCATTTCCTTCTGCTCCTCGTTGGGTTCGACACTCTTACTTATCGAAAGGACTACAATTTATCCCCTATACTTGTGGGTCATCAAGGCTCTTTTCTGGCGCCGTTGCCGAGGAGTGAAGCGCTCTTGGTAAGTGGAAATCGGTAAGGAAAAATTATTACTACGTGCTGAAATTTATTGTCACTTGTTACTATGGAGAACAATCCTTTGAGGGGTTTGTTCGGGGTATGTTCACCCCGACCGAAACCATAATTAGTTACCCCTCAACCTACTGCACCTACTGAAAATATTGGTTATGAAATTCCTTCGGGTATGATAGAACAACTGCTAGCTAATCCTTACGCAGGAGACGGAACCGAACATCCTGATATGCACTTGATATATGTGGATGAAATTTATGGATTATTTAAGCTTGCAGGTTTACGGAGATAAAGCTAAGAAGAAGGTTTTCCCTTTATCTTTGAAGGGAAAAGCATTGGCATGGTATAGGCTATTCGATGATATTGGATCTTGGAATTGGAATCGATTGAAATTGGAATTTCACCAAAATTTTTATCCTATGCATCTAGTTCATCGTGATCGGAATTATATATATAGTTTTTGGCCTTGTGAAGGAGAAAGTATTGCTCTAGCTTGGGGGAGGCTTAAGTCAATGTTATATTCATGCCCCAATCATGAGCTCTAAAGAGAAATTATTATTCAGAATTTTTATGCTCGGCTTTCTCATGATGATCGGTCCATGCTCGATACTTCTTGTACTGGTTCTTTTATGAAGAAGACTATCGAATTCAGGTTGGATCTTTTAGAAAGAATTAAACGCAACTCCGAAGATTGGGAACTCGACAAAGGTAAAGAGTCAGGTATTAAGCTTGAGTTTGATTGTGTTAAATCTTTTATGAATACCGATGCTTTTCAAAAGTTTAGCACCGTTAATGCTAAAATAGATTGTAAGAAACAAACTGTCGGTGTTAGTTTTGGTGATGAGTCTCATGAGTTTAATTTTTCCAAGTTTAGTAGAAAACATCATAAGAAAGAATTGTCTAGTAAGGATGAAATAATTGGTCTTGCTTCTATTGCCGTGCCTCCTACTGATCCACTAGAACAATATTTGCTAGACCATGAAAATGATATGCATCTGCATGAAAGAAATGAAATAGATAAAAAAAATCTTTGAACAACGTCCTCTGCTTAAACACAATTTGCCTATTGAAACTCTAGGAGTTCCTCCTCCACCTAAAGGTGATCCTATGTTTGAATTAAAACAATTACCAGACACTTTTAAATATGCTTATCTTGATGAGAAAAAGATATATCCTGTTATTATTAGTGCTAACCTTTCAGAACATGAAGAAGAAAGATTATTGAAGGTTCTGAAGAAGCACCAAGCTGCTATTGGATATACTCTTGATGATTTAAAGGGCATTAGTCCCACTCTCTGTCAGTATAAAATTAATATGGAACCTGATGCTAAACCCGTTGTTGATCACCAACGACGTTTAAATCCAAAAAATGAAAGAAGTGGTAAGAACTGAAATATTGAAGCTTCTGGAAGCAGGTATAATATAACCTATAGCTGATAGTAGATGGGTAAGTCATGTTCATTGTGTCCCTAAGAAGGGAGGTATTACTGTTGTTCCTAATGATAAAAATGAACTTATCCCACAAAGAATTGTTACTGGCTACAGAATGGTAATTGATTTTAGAAAATTAAATAAAGCAACTAGAAAAGATCATTACCCTCTACCTTTTATTGATCAAATGCTAGAAAGACTATCAAAACACACACATTTTGGTTTCCTTGATGGATATTCTGGTTTTTCTCAAATACCCGTTTCACAACCCGATCAAGAGAAAACCACCTTTACTTGCCCTTTTGGAACTTATGCTTATAGAAGTATGCCTTTTGGTTTATGCAATGCACCAGCTACCTTTCAAAGATGTATGACTGCTATATTCTCTGATTTTTGTGAAAAGATTGTTGAGGTTTTCATGGATGATTTTTCTGTTTATGGAACTTCTTTTGATGATTACTTAAGCAACCTTGATCGAGTTTTGCAAAGATGCGAGCAAACTAATCTTGTCTTGAATTGGGAGAAGTGCCACTTTATGGTTAATGAAGGTATTGTCTTAGGACATAAAATTTCTGAATGAGGTATTGAGGTGGATAAAGCTAAAGTTGATGCAATTAAGAAAATGCCATGTCCTAAAGATACCAAAGGTATTTGTAGTTTCCTAGGTCATGTTGGTTTCTATAGGAGATTTATTAAAGACTTCTCTAAAATTTCTAGGCCTCTTGCAAATCTTTTACAAAAGGATGTTCCATTTGTTTTTGATGATGATTGTGTAGAAGCCTTTGAAACACTTAAGAAAGCCTTGATTTCTGCACCTATTGTTCAACCACCTGATTGGAACTTGCCTTTTGAAATTATGTGTGATGCTAGTGATTATGCTGTTGGTGCTGTTCTAGGACAAAGAGTTGATAAGAAATTAAATGTTATCCATTATGCTAGTAAAACTCTAGACAGTGCCCAACGAAATTATGCTACTACTGAGAAAGAATTTTTAGCAGTGGTGTTTGGTTGTGATAAATTTAGATCTTACATTGTTGATTCTAAACTGACTGTTCACACCGATCATGCTGCTATAAAATATCTTATGGAAAAGAAAGATGCTAAACCTAGACTCATTAGGTGGGTTCTTTTGCTACAAGAATTTGACTTACATATCACTGATAGGAAAGGAGCTGAGAACCCCATGGCTGATAACTTGTCTAGGTCAGAAAATATTCTTGATGACCCACAACCTATTAATGATAGTTTTCCTGATGAACAATTAGCTGTAATAAATGTTTCCCATAACACTCCTTGGTTTGCTGATTATGCTAATTACATTGTTGCTAAATACATACCACCTAGTTTCACATACCAACAAAACAAAAAATTCTTCTATGATTTAAGACATTACTTTTGGGATGACCCATATCTTTATAAAGGAGTAGATGGTATTATTAGACGTTGTGTACCTGAGCATGAACAGGGACAAATCCTATGGAAATGTCACTCCGAAGCTTATGGAGGGCATCATGCGGGAGATAGAACTGCTCACAAGGTATTGTAATCTGGTTTTTATTGGCCTACTCTCTTCAAGGATGCCCGTAAGTTTGTTTTATCTTGTGATGAATGTCAAAGAATTGGAAATATTGGCAAGCGTCAAGAAATGCTTATGAATTATTCACTTGTTGTTGAACCATTTGATGTTTGGGGTTTTGATTACATGGGACCTTTTCCTTCTTCTAATGGGCATACTCATATTTTGGTTGCTGTTGATTATGTCACTAAGTGGGTAGAAGCTATTCCAACTAGTAGTGCGGATCACAACACCTCTATTAAAATGCTTAAGGAAGTCATTTTCCCAAGGTTTGGAGTCCCTAGATATTTAATGACTGATGGTGGTTCACATTTTATTCATGGTGCTTTCCGTAAAATGCTTGCTAAGTATGATGTTAACCATAGAATTGCATCACCCTATCATCCTCAGTCTTATGGTCAAGTTGAACTTAGCAATAGAGAAATAAAGTTGATATTACAAAAAACTGTCAATAGGTCCCGAAAGAATTGCTCTAAGAAATTAGATGATGCACTTTGGGCCTATAGAACAGCATATAAAAATCCTATGGGTATGTCTCCTTATAAAATGGTTTATGGAAAAGCTTGTCATTTACCTCTTGAGTTAGAACATTAAGCTTATTAGGCAATTAAAGAACTCAACTATGATTTCAAACTTGCCAGTGAAGAGAGGTTATTTGATACTAGCTCACTAGATGAATGAAGAACCCAAGCTTATGAAAATGCCAAGTTATTTAAATAAAAAGTCAAAAGATGGCATGATAAGAGAATCCAAAAGCGTGAGTTTAAAGTTGGAGAATATGTTCTTTTGTACAACTCTCATTTCAGATTCTTTGCAGGAAAACTCCTCTCCAAATGGGAACGACCCTATGTTATCGAGGAGGTTTATCGATCTGGAGCCATCAAAATAAATAATGCCGAAGGTACTAACCCAAAGGTTGTCAATGGGCAAAGAATAAAACATTACACCTCAGGTACAATCATTAATGTTGAAAGCAATATTATCCAAACTATGACACCGGAAGAACACATAAAAGAAACTTTCTGGAACACTCCAGAATCGTGAAAAAGAGGAGATACGTGATACGATAAGTAAACGGACTCCGAAAAATCCGCAAAAATATTTTCTGTTAGTTTTGAAATATAACAAAAATTAGGAAAATAAGAAACTACCGAGAAGGCAAACCTGGTGGGCACAAGACACCAGGGCGCGCCAGGCCCCCCTGGCGCACCCAGGTGGATTGTGCCCACCTCGGTTACCTTCTGTACTCCGTTTTCTTCCGTTTGCTTGTTTCCCAAGATAAAAAATCTTTATATACCCCCCCCCCGAACCTATTGACCGCCATATCACAAAGAAATCTTCTGTTTTCTTTTCCTTGCTGTTTTCTGACAGATCTAGTTCACCATGGCCGCTTTGAGCTCCTCCAAGGACAAGTTCTTCGAGAACGTCATCAACCCATATTTGCGAGAGGTGATGCAGCACCCTCAAGCTATCCAGATGCGTGAGGGGGTGCTCCACATCTGTGATGTGCAGGGCCCCAAGGGGACGGGATCCGTGGAGGCTAGGCTTGAAGCTATGGAGCAGGAAGTCTTCCAGTGCAAGGGGATGGTGGAACGTGAACTCAATGCCAATCACCTCATGATCGCGGATTACACCCGTGATCTCAAGGTGGATGGCAAGTCCATGAAGAACATCGTATTCACCTTCAACGAGCAAATCAACTTCCTCCAAAGCCAGACCTATGATATCCAAAACCAAGTCTTTGAATATGAGGCGAGGTTTAAAAGTATGAGTTTGGCTGCTAGTTACAGGACCCGTGAGACTCACTCCTCCTCTTATGATGGTGAGCCCTTGCCATGGAAACTCGAGGATAAGATTGCTACCACTTCATCACCACCACCTCCTTCTTCATCATCAAAGGAAAATTGAGTATCGGGTATGGGCACTCCCCTTGGCTTGTGCCAAGCTTGGGGGAGATGCCCCGGTATCGTATCACCTCCATTATCTTTTACCTTTACTTATCTTAGTTCGATCCATAGTTATCTTTTGCTTTAGATGAATAAAAGTTTAGTTCAATCCTTTCTTTTCGAGTGTTTGCTTAGTGATATATCCTTGTAATCGTGTGCGAGATATATAATAAAGTTTAGTTTGAGTTTTGTTTTCTTTACTTTCATGTTCAATAAAAAGAAAGGAAATAAATGAAAAAGGTCATATGCTAATCTTATGGTAAGTAATGACATCACATAAGGAAGAGTATAAGTAGAAAATTTAATTAGAGATTTACAAACATAGCATTGGTCAATGATGCAATTCATGAAAGAATTAATAAGGGAAGAGAAGATTCACATGCAAATACACTATCTTGGACATCTTTTGTGATTGTGAGCCCCCATCAAAATATTATATGCCAAAATTGTTGATGTTGGACAAGGAAGACAATGTAATGATTTATGTTTGTTCATATTCACATAGAAGTTATATTGTCATAGATCCTTCAACATGTGGTGCTTGCCCCCCATCTTTGCTAGCCAAAAATTCCGCACTAAGTAGAGATACTACTTATGCATCCAAAAACCCTTAAACCCAAATCTTGTTTTGAGAGTACACCATATCTACCTAAGGATTGAGTAAGATCCTTCAAGTAAGTTGTCATCGGTGCAAAAAGGCAATAAAAATTGCTTCTAAAAGTGTTGGACCATTTAGTGTAAGAGAAAATTGAGCGTTGTACGAACTTGTGATGGCAAAGAATAAAAGTGACAGACTGCATAATAAAGGTTGCTATCATAAGGGGCAATATAATGTGATGTTCTTTTGCACTAAGAGATTGAGCATACAACCAAAAAGCGCATGGCAACCTCTGCTTCCCTCTGCGAAGGGCCTATCTTTTACTTTTATGTATTTACTTTTATGCAAGAGTCAAGTTTTTCTCTCTATTCCTTTTTATTTTCTCTTTTGGCAAGCATCATGTGGTGAGGAAAGATCTTGGCACATATATCCAATTGGATATGGCTAGCATGAGTTATTATTGTTGACATCACCCTTGAGGTGAGTATGTTGGGAGGCAAAACTATAAGCCCCTATCTTTCTATGTGTCCGGTTGAAAAAATTTGCTCATGTGTATGAGGTGAGTGTTAGCAATCATAATAGACTATATGATGGTTGAGTATGTGGACTTGCCAAAAAGGCTCCGATACATGACCCTTCCTGAAAAGATGATGAATTGTAGTTGCAAAGTTGACTGAGAACATAGTTTGTTGGCTTCCAATAGAGTTTATGCTTTATACTTCGACGTTGTGATGAATTGTTACTTATTCATGAGAAGTTTATGATAAAAGTTATGTGATAAAGTTTTATGTTAAAGTTTGTTGATGTTATAATAATATACATGATGCTTCTATGTCCGTATTTTGTTTTTATCGACACCTCTCTCTCTCTAAGCATGTGGACATGTTTTTTGATTTCGGTTTTCGCTTGAGGACAAGCGAGGTCTAAGCTTGGGGGAGTTGATACGTCCATTTTGCATCATGTTTTCCTACTATTATTTATATTGTTTTTATGTATAATAATGCTTTTTGGAGTAATTCTAATGCCTTTTCTCTCATAATATGCAAGGTTCACACAAAGAGGGAGAATACCGGCAGCTGGAAATCTGGACCTGAAAAGGCTACGTCAGGCTACCTATTCTGCACAACTCCAAATGAGCTGAAACTTCACGGAGAATTTTTATGGAATATATAAGAGTTATTGGAGCAAATAAGTACCAGAGGGGGCCCACCAGGTGGGCACAACCCACATAGGCACGCCAGGGAGCCCAAGCGCGCCCTGGTGGGTTGTGCCCTCCTCGGCCCACCTCCGGTGCCCCTCTTCTGGTATATAAGTCATTTCGACCTAGAAAAAATAGAGGGAGGACTTTCAGGACGAAGCGCCGCCGTCTCGAGGCAGAACTTGGGTAGGAGCACTTTTGCCCTTCGGCGGAGCGATTCCGCCGGGGGAACTTCCCTCCCGGAGGGGGGAATCATCGTCATCATCATCACCAACAACTCTCCCATCTTGGGGAGGCAATCTCCATCAACATCTTCAACAGCACCAACTCCTCTCAAACACTAGTTCATCTCTTGTGTTCAATCTTTGTACCGGAACTATAGATTGGTGCTTATGGGTGACTAGTATTGTTTATTACATCTTGTAGTTGATTACTATATGGTTTATTTGGTGGAAGATTATATGTTCAGATCCAATATGCTATTTAATACCCCTCTGATCTTGAGCATGATTATCATTTGTGAGTAGTTACTTTTGTTCTTGAGGTCATGGGAGAAATCTTATTGCAAGTAATCATGTGAACTATATATATGTTCGATATTTTGATGGTATGTATGTTGTGATTCCCTTAGTGGTGTCATGTGAACGTCGACTACATGACACTTCACCATATTTGGGCCTAAGGGAATGCATTGTGGAGTAGTTATTAGATGATGGGTTGCGAGAGTGACAGAAGCTTAAAGCCTAGTTTATGCGCTATTCCGTAAGGGACTGATTTGGATCCAAAAGTTTAATGCTATGGTTAGATTTATTCTTAATACTTTTCTCGTAGTTGCGGATGCTTGCGAGGGGGTTAATCATAAGTAGGAGGCTTGTTCAAGTAAGAACAGCACCTAAGCACCGGTCCACCCACATATCAAATTATCAAAGTAGCGACCACAAATCAAACCAACATGATGAAAGTGATTAGATGAAATTCCCGTGTACCCTCAAGAACGCTTTGCTTATTATAAGAGACCTTTTTGGCCTGTCCTTTGCCTCAAAAGGATTGGGCTACCTTGCTGCACTTTTGTTACCATTACCGTTACTTGCTCATTACAAATTATCTTGCTATCAAACTACTCGTTACTTGTAATTTCAGTGCTTGCAGAAAATACCTTGCTGAAAACTACTTGTCATTTCCTTCTGCACCTCGTTGGGTTCGACACTCTTACTTATCGAAATGACTACAATTTATCCCCTATACTTGTGGGTCATCAACGAGGAGACTCCGAAGGTGGAGGACGAGGCTGCCAACAAGCGGAGGCGGGTCAAGCAAGAACCGCAAGCGACTCCAGCAGGCCTAGACTTCATCAGCAGCCTCCCCGATGATATGTTTGATAGTCATCATCTCCCTCCTCCCAATCAAATATGGGGCGCAGACAACCGTCCTTTCCTGGCGGTCGCGCCCCCTATGGCACTCCACCCCTCTCAACCTCATCGACGCCCACAAGCTCTGCCATGGCTATCGCAAAAGCTTAGACGCATTGTCCCAGATCCTCGGCAGTCACCATGGCCCAATCAGAGGCCTTATCACGGGCAAGTTCTGTTTCAACGGCAAGGACCAAGCCAAGCTTGGTGAGTGGTTCTGATCCCCCGCCCTAGATCAGCTCGAGGAGCTCAGTTTTAATGATGGGCATATACGCTCGCTATCAACGTCCGCGCTCTGCCTCCCGCCCACGCAGCACCCCGCCAGGTTCATGAACTGCCACTCCCCCCTTAATGACGTGCCTGCTCTTTTGCTACCACGACTGAAGCACCTTGAGCTCGTCATCGTCTGCATCCCAAAGGATGAAATGGAGTGCGTGCTCCGCATTTGTACTGCACTCGAGTACCTTCGTCTTCAGGCGATCAATGGGTTGAGTAGCTTCCACATCACCTCCATGACTCTCCGGACTATTTATGTGTGTTGCTGGTGCTGCAATAAGAGATCACAAAAGGTGTATCACAGTATGGTCATTGAGGACACACCTTCACTTGAGACATTACTTGTAGTTGATCAACAAGGTCCAACAAGAATCAATGTCATTTCTGCGCTGAAATTAACAGTGGTGGGCTACTCGTCTGTCAAATACTCCAAACTTGTTATTGGATCCACACCCGTTCAGGTACAATAGTCGCCTTCTTTCCACTATTGCAGGATGCTGCTAACGTGACACTGCAACCAGAGACCCTTCGACGAAACTGTGTGCGATGCATTAATCACAAACGGTGATGTAAAAAAACCGTAAAAAAGATGCAAAATGTTTGCGATGGCGGATACATCAAATACGGTTCAGATTTTAGTTACGTGTGCGATGCGGGGCATATAGTTCACTCAAATGAACTGTTTGCGATGAGCTTAACAACAGAAACGGGCAGCCAGATGAAGGTGTATGTGATATACGACATACAGTTCACCCCGATGA
Source organism: Thinopyrum obtusiflorum (assembly GCA_036873465.1). Taxonomy (NCBI): domain Eukaryota; kingdom Viridiplantae; phylum Streptophyta; class Magnoliopsida; order Poales; family Poaceae; genus Thinopyrum; species Thinopyrum obtusiflorum. The sequence goes on from JAAAWM010011535.1 coordinate 67,021, forward strand.
ACTGTTTGTGATGAGCAAAGACAATAGAAATGGTCAGCCAGATCAAGGTGTGCGCGATATACGGCATACAGTTCACTCGGATGAACTGTTTTCGATTAGGCAACACAACAGAAATGGTTAGCCAGATCTAGGTGTGTGTGATAGAGGGCATACAGTTCATTCTGATGAACTGTTTGCGTTCAGCCAAGAGAACAAAAACGGTTCAACTTAACAAGATGTGTGCGATACGCGGCAAACAGGTCCGTAATCAAAAATGTGTGCGAAGACCGATAATAACACAGACGATTGCTGCTAACAAGCCGTGTGTGTTGTGGGCAAACGCTTGCTGGTATACAATTGTCAGCTATTGATGAAATCATCACCAATGGGTTACCTAGTATAGAGGTCCGTGTGCGATGTCATTGCAAACAGAACAACAACATATGTACTTATAACTTATAAGGACTTGATTCCATAAACAGATTGAACATCCAATTACATAGGTGGCTAGTACACACATGACCTTTGCACACACCAAAGTATCTTCCAAAATGCCTAGAAAACTCAAATAATGTATAAAAAGGCCAAACGAACCCTGAATAATTTCATACTTTTAGGACGGCGCTCCTATAGTTGCATGTTGCCTCTGTAAAATAAATAAAGGCGGGAAGAGACAGCGTATGTTGTTTCACACACATAGGTGACAAGTTCCCTCTCGGAACCATGAGCCTTTTTGAGAGAAGCTCCGGTTTGTAAGAAGTTTATACCAAAACTTGTCCCAAATTGGACTAATTTTTTACCACAGCATGTTGGTCCCATGTCATAATACCATGATTTTCAGGCGAGTTTTGGATTTACAGTAATTTTAAAACCAAGTTTCTCAATGTTTACTGTCGAGTTGACACCGCCTTGGATAGGCTTTTTCCTCGTGGGCCCCAAATGTCAGAATCAAAATATGTCACTACCATGCAGCTTTTCTTATTAAGAATTACAGTCCATTTGGCGTGCTAGCTGAAAATAAGTTTGTGGGTGCTGCGGGCGCTAAGAACTTGCGGGTTCTGTAATGAACAATGGTCTCAAGGATCCAGCAAGAGTGATGTTCTTTCCCTATGTTGTGATTGCTCATAATATTTATGTCTTAATTAAAGAAATGGCAAGCCTTTGGGCCAGTATAAAAGAAAATATGGGCCAAAGCCGAGTTGATAAGGGCAACAATATCTAACTCCAGCTTACAAACGGTCCAAAAGCACGAGGATTAATTGTTCATCAGGTTTATACAAAACCCAAATTAAACAGGGCAATAACATCTAACTATACCAAAGTTTTGGGCAGCCACAATCAAATGGATCGGTCTGATCCATAAAATCAAGATCCCGGGCCAGAAATTCTACTGGTACATGAGGATAAGTTGTTGTACATAGAAGTCGAGCACGTTCAGAAGCCCTTTTGTCCACCTGAAACTTCTTTTTATGTTGTTCAACACTTGCAGCCGTGAGAAATTTTTCGTTACAAAACTTAATCCTCACGACAATAGTGCCCTCGCATTCAACATGAAGAATGTGACAAAGCTAGTGTTTGAAGGGTTGGATGCATATCCTTCCAGCGTTACTGTCGTCAAACGAATGTCATGAGATCTGAAAAAATCCCGGTGCTTCTTGAACCATCGATTGGTTATACCTTTTTCTCCTTGTGTTAGTGCCTAAATAGAGATGAAGACTAAAAACAATTAATGTCTAAAAAAGAGTGTTGAAAGAGCAGTAGCTGAACAATTAATTATAGTACATTATATATGGGCTTTCAATGTGTGTGAAATAATCACCTTTATATACAAATTCTCCAGACATGGAAAGCATTGCAGCAAGGCAATAATTGTGTTCAGATCAAAACACCACATACTGATATGTAAGGTCTTGACAGAATCCACCACCACTGATAGGATGGACAAGCTCTTCATTGAGCATAGAACATAATATTAGTACCAAAAGTGTACTCCAAGATGATACATAATTTATGCGCACAAATGAAAAATGCAGATTACAAAAGTTTACGTGAGTAATATACTGTACCTCAATAGGTGTGGAGCAAACACCATCTTGAACCATCTAAAAGGATCATGAATTGCACCCAAGGTCTCCAGTTTAGGCGCAGAGACCATAGTTATTTGCGAAGGTACTATAGTAGAATCAAGGAGCAACCTTTGAAGTGAAGGGGCATCTGCGATGATGAGATCATGTCCAAAAAACAAATTCCCATGCTTACAAGGTGAGACGACTTTATTTTGAGACAACAGATCATGTCCAAAAACAAGCAGCAAGCTCTCGAGGGCAGGGCAGCTGGAGTGGATGATGCTGTGCAGTGCGTGCTGGGGAACATTGCATGGAAAACAAAAAAAAATCTACGCGCACGGAAGATCTATCCATGGAGATGCATAGCTACAAGAGGGGAGAGTATGTCTATGTACCCTCGTAGACCATTAAGCGGAAGCGTTTATCAATGCGGTTGATGTAGTCGTACACCTTCATGATCCGCCCGATCAAGTACCGAACGCACAGTACCTCCGCGTTCAGCACATGTTCAGCTCGATGAAGTCCTCGCCTTCTTGATCCAGCAAGTCGGATGAAGTAGTAGATGAGTTCTGGCAGCACGATGGCATGGTGACGGTGGTGGTGAACTTGTTCCCGCAGGGCTGCATCGTGCACTGCGAAAAAACTTGACGTAGGATGAAACTGAGGAGAGGGGCACCGCACACGGCTTGGGGATTGTCGTGGTGTGTGGCGCCCCCTCCCTCTCATGTATATATATATATGTGGGGGGAGGGGAGACAGCCAAGGTGCGCCCCAAGGGTGGCCGCCGGCCCCCTTGGGCACCTGCCCAATGGTGCCCCCCTTCCTTTTCTGGCGCTTGGGAGAAGGCACGAGGGGGTGGCGCCCCCCTTACCTTTTTCTCATGTGGGAGAAAAGGCAAGAGGGGCCAGCCCTCTTCCTTTCCTTCCCTAGGGCCGGTGCCATGAGGTGGAGGTGCACCTGCCCCATGTGGGCTGGTGTGCACTCCCTCGTTGGCCCGTTTGGCCCAATAAACTTCCGGGGCCTCCCGGAACCCCTTCCGGTAATCCGATAAATACTCGGTATATTCCGAAACCTTTCCAGTGACCAAATAGCATCGTCCTATATATCAATTTTTACGTCTGGACCATTTCGGAGCTCCTCGTCATGTCCGTGATCTCATCCGGGACTCCGAACAACATTCGGTCACCAACTCACATAACTCATATAATACTATATCGTCAACGAACGTTAAGCGTTCGGACCCTACGGGTTCGAGAATGATGTAGACATGACCGAGATGCTTCTCCGATCAATAACTAATAGCGGGACCTGGATGGCCATATTGGCTCCTACATATTCTATGAAGATCTTTATCGATCGAACCTTTATGACAACATACGTAGTTCCCTTTGTCTGTTGGTATGTTACTTGTCCGAGATTCAATCATCGGTATCTCCATACCTAGTTCAATCTCGTTACCGGCAAGTCTCTTTACTCGTTTCGTAATACATCATCTTGAAACTAACTCCTTAGTCACTTTGCTTGCAAGCTTCTTTTGATGTGTATTACCGAGAGGGCCCAGAGATACCTCTCCGTCATACGGAGTGAAAAATCCCAATCTTGATTCACGCCAACTCAACAGACACCTTCGAAGATACCTGTAGAGCATCTTTATGATCACCCAGTTACATTGTGACATTTGATAGCACACAAGGTATTCCTCCGGTATCCGGGAGTTGCATGATCTCCTGGTCGAAGGAATATGTATTTGACATTAAGAAAGCAGTACCAATAAACTGAACGATCATATGCTAAGCTAACGGATGGGTCTTGTCCATCACATCATTCTCCTAATGATGTGATCCCGTTATCAAGTGACAAATCAAGTCCATGGTTAGGAAACCTTAACCATATTTGATCAACGAGCTAGTCTAGTATAGGCTCACTAGGGACACAATATTTGTTTATGTATCCACACATGTATTTAGGTTTCCGGTCAATACAATTCTAGCATGAATAATAAACCTTTATCATGAATAAGGAAATATAATAATAATAACTTTATTTTTGCCTCTAGGGCATATTTCCATCAATCTCTCACTTGCACTAGAGTCAATAATCTAGATTACATAGTAATGAATCTAACACCCATGGAGTCTTGGTGCTGATCATGTTTTACCCGCGGAAGAGGTTTAGTCAACGGGTCTGCCGAATTTAGATTCATATGTGTTTTGCAAATTTCTATGTCTCCATCCTTGACCTTTTCACGAATGGAGTTGAAGTGTCTCTTGATGTGTTTGGTTCTCTTGTGAAACTTGGATTCCTTCGCCAAGGCAATTGCTCCAGTGTTGTCACAAAAGATTGTCATTGGACCCGATGCACTGGGTATTACACCCAGATCGGATATGAACTCCTTCATCGAGACTCCTTCATGCACTGCTTCCGAAGCAGCTATGTACTCCGCTTCACACGTAGATCTCGCCACGACACTCTGCATGGAACTGCACCAACTGACAGCTCCACCATTCAATATAAATATGTATCCGGTTTGTGACTTAGAGTCATGCGGATCTGTGTCGAAGCTAGCATCGATGTAACCCATTACGACGAGCTCTTAGTCACCTCCATAAATGAGAAACATATCCTTGGTCCTTTTCAGGTACTTCAGGATGTTCTTGACCACTGTCCAGTGATCCACTCCTAGATTACTTTGGTACCTTCCTGCCAAACTTATGGTAAGGCACACATCAGGTCTGGTACATAGCATGGCATGCATAATAGAACCTATGGCTGAGGCATAGGGAATGACTTTCATTTTCTCTCTATCTTCTGCAGTGGTCGGACTTTGAGTCTGACTCAATTTCACACCTTGCAACACAGGCAAGAACCCTTTCTTTGACTGGTCCATTTTGAACTTCTTCGGAACTTTGTCAAGGTACGTGCTTGGTGAAAGTCCTATTAAGCGTCTCGATCTATCCCTATAGATCTTGATGCCCAATATATAAGCAGCTTCACCGAGGTCTTTCATTGAAAAATTCTTATTCAAGTATCCTTTTATGTTATCCAGAAATTCTATATCATTTCCAATGAGCAATATGTCATCCACATATAATGTCAGAAATGCTACAGAGCTCCCACTCACTTTCTTGTAAATACAGGCTTCACCGTAAGTCTGTATAAAACCATATGCTTTGATCACCTCATCAAAGCGTATATTCCAACTCCGAGATGCTTGCACCAGTCCATTGATGGATCATTGGAGCTTACACACTTTGTTAGCACCTTTAGGATTGACAAAACCTTCTGGTTGCATCATATACAACTCTTCTTTAAGAAACCCGTTAAGGAATGCAGTTTCGACGTCCATTTGCCAGATTTCATAATCATAAAATGCGGCAATTGCTAACATGATTCGGACTGACTTAAGCATCACTATGGGTGAGAAAGTCTGATCATAGTCAACCCCTTGAACTTGTTGAAAACCTTTCGTGACTAGTCGAGCTTTGTGGACAGTGATATTACCATCAGCGTCCGTCTTCCTCTTGAAGATCCATTTATTTTCAATGGCCTGACGATCATCGGGCAAGTCCACCAAGGTCCACACTTTGTTCTCATACATGGATCCTATCTCAGATTTCATGGCCTCAAGCCATTTATCGGAATCTAGGCTCATCATAGCTTCTTCATAGTTCATAGGTTTGCCATTGTCTAACAACATGACTTCCAGGACAGGATTACCGTACCACTCTGGTGCAGAACGTGTTCTGGTCGACCTACGAAGTTCAGTAGTAACTTAATCCGAAGCTTCATGATCATCATCATTAGCTTCCTCTCTAGTTGGTGTAGGCATCACGGGAACAGTTTTCTCTGATGTGCTACTTTCCAATTCGAGAGAAGGTACAATTACCTCATCAAGTTCTACTTTCCGCCCACTCACTTCTTTCGAGAGAAACTCCTTCTCTGGAAATGACCAATTCTTAGCAACAAAGATCTTGCCTTCGGATCTGTGGTAGAAGGTGTACCCAATAGTTTCCTTAGGGTATCCTATGAAGACGCACTTCTCCGATTTGGGTTCGAGCTTATCAGGCTAAAGCCTTGTGACATAAGCGTCGCATCCCCAAACTTTAAGAAATGACGGCTTGGGTTTCTTGCCAAACCATAGTTCAGACGGTGTCATCTCAACGGATTTAGATGGTGCCCTATTTAACATGAATGCCATTGTCTCCAATGCATAACCCCAAAATGATAAAGGCAAATCGGTAAGAGACATCATAGAATGCACCATATCTAATAAAGTACGGTTACGACGTTCGGACACACCATTACGCTGTGGTGTTCCAGGTGGCGTGAGTTGTGAAACAATTCCACATTGTTTTAAATGAAGGCCGAACTCGTAACTCAAATATTCACCTCCGCGATCAGATCATAGAAACATTATTTTCTTGTTACGAGGATTCTCCACTTCACTCTGAAATTCTTTGAACTTTTCAAATGTTTCAGACTTGTGTTTCATCAAGTAGATATGACGATACCTACTCAAATCATCTGTGAAGGTCAGAAAATAACAATACCTGTCGTGTGCCTCAACACTCATCGGACCACATACATCGTTATGTATTATTTCCAATAAGTCATTAGATCGCTCCATTGTTCTGGAGAATGGAGTTTTAGTCATCTTACCCATGAGGCATGGTTCGCAAGTATCAAATGATTCATAATCAAGTGATTCCAAAAGTCCATCCGCATGGAGTTTCTTCATGCACTTTACACCAATATGACCTAAACGGCAGTGCCACAAGTATGTTGCACTATCATTATCAACTTTGCATCTTTTGACATCAATATTATGAATATGTGTATCACTATAATCGAGATTCAACCAGAACAGACCATTCATCAAAGGTGCATGACCATAAAAGATATTACTCATATAAATAAAACAACCATTATTCTCTGATTTAAATGAATAACCATCTCGCTATAAACAAGATCCAGATATAATGTTCATGCTCAACGCTGGCACCAAATAACAATTATTGAGGTCTAAAACTAATCCCGAAGGTAGATGTAGAGGTAGCATGCCGACGGTGATCACATCGACCTTGGAACCATTCCCGACGTGCATCGTCACCTTGTCCTTAGCCAATCTTTGTTTATTCCGCAGCTCCTGTTTCGAGTAACAAATATGAGCAACCGAACCAATATCAAATACCCATGTGCTACTATGAACATTAGTAAGGAACATGTCAATAACATGTATATCAAATATACCTTTGTTCACTTTGCCGTGCTTCTTATCCGCCAAGTATTTGGGGCAGTTCCGCTTCCAGTGACCATTTCCTTTGCAGTAGAAGCATTCAGTTTCAAGCTTGGGTCCAGCTTTGGGCTTCTTCACGGGAGCGGCAACTTGCTTGCCAATCTTCTTGAAGTTCCCTTTCTTTTCCTTGCCCTTTTTCTTGAAACTAGTGGTCTTGTTAACCATCAACACTTGATGCTCCTTCTTGATTTCTACCTTCGCCGATTTTAGCATCGCGAAGAGCTTGGGAATCATTTTCGTCATCCCTTGCATATCATAGTTCATCACGAAGCCTTTGTAGCTTGGTGGCAGTGACTGAAGAACTCAGTCAATAACACTCTCAACTGGAAGATCAATTCCCAGCTGAGTTAAGTGGTTATGATACCCAGACATTTTGAGTATGTGTTCACTGACAGAACTGTTCTCCTCCATCTTGCAGCTATAGAACTTGTTGGAGACTTCATATCTCTCAACCCAGGCATTAGCTTGAAATATCTACTTTAGCTATTGGAACATATCATATGCTCCGTGGAATGTCTTTGAAGTCCCGGTTCTAAGCCGTAAAGCATGGCACATTGAACTATTGAGTACTCATCAGATCAAGCCTGCCAGATGTTCATAACATCTGCAGTAGCTCCTGCAGTAGGTCTGTCACCTAGCGGTGCATCAAGGACATAATTCTTCTGTGCAGCAATGAGGATAATCCTCAAGTTACGGACCTAGTCCGTGTAGTTGCTACCATCATCTTTCAACTTAGCTTTCTCTAGGAACGCATTAAAATTCAAGGGAACGGTAGCACGGGCCATTGATCTACAACATAGATATACAAAAACTATTAAGACTAAGTTCATGATAAATTTTAGTTCAAATAATCAAATTACTAATGAACTCCCACTTGAATCAACATCCCTCAAGTTGTCTAAGTGATACATGATCCAAATCAACTAAGCCATGTCTGATCATCACGTGAGATGGGGTAGTCATCAATGGTGAACATCTCTATGTTGATCATATCTACTATATGACTCACGTTCGACCTTTTGGTCTCAAGTGTTCCGAGACCATGTCTGTACATGCTAGGCTCATCAAGGTTAACCCATGTATTCTGCATGTGCAAAACTGGCTTACACCCGTTGTATGTGAACGTAGAGTCTATCACACCCGATCATCACGAAGTGCTTCAAAACGACAAACTTTAGCAACGGTGCATACTCAGGGAGAATACTTTTATCTTGAAATTAAGTGAAGGGATCATCTTATAATGCTACCGTCGTTCTAAGCAAAATAAGATGCATAAAGGATAAACATCACATTCAATCAAAATATGTGACATGATATGGCCATCATCATCTTCTGCTTTTGATCTCCATCTCCAGAGCATCGGTATGATCTCCATCGTCACCAGCACGACACCTTGATCTCCATCATAGCATCGGGGACATCTCGCCAACTATTGCTTCTACAACTATTGCTAGCACATAGCGATAAAGTAAAGGAATTACATGGCGCTTAGTGATTGACACGCAGGTCATACAATAATTAAAGACAACCCTAAGGCTCCTGCCGGTTGTCGTACTCATCGACATGCAAGTCATGAACTTATTATAAAACATGATCATCTCATACATCGACATATATCACATCATATCTTGACCATATCACATCACAACATGCCCTGCAAAAACAAGTTAGACGTCCTCTACTTTGTTGTTGCAAGTTTTACGTGGCTGCTACGGGCAACTAGCAAGAATCACTCTTACCTACACAAAACCACAATGGTGATTATCAAGTTTGCCGTTTTAACCTTCTTCATGGACCGGCCGTAGTCAAATTCGATTCAACTAAAGTAGGAGAAATAGACACCCGCCAGCCACCTTTATGTAAAACAAGTTGCATGTCAGTCGGTGCAACTGGTCTCATGTACGTGGACATGTGAGGTTGATCCGGGCCGCTTCATCCCACAATGCCGCCAAATCAAAATAAGACGTTGGTGGTAAGTGTTGGGAAACGTAGCATGCAATTTCAAAAAAATTCCTACGCTCACGCAAGATCTATCTAGGACATGCATAGCAACGAGAGGTGAGAGTGTGTCCACGTACCCTCGTAGACAAAAAGTGGAAGCGTTTGATTAACGCGGTTGATGTAGTCGACCGTCTTCTCGTTCCGACCGATCAAGTACCGAATGTACGGCACCTCTGAGTTCTACACATGTTCAGCTCGATGACGTCTCTTGAACTCTTGATCCAGCAAAGTGTCGAGGGAGAGTTCCGTCGGCACGATGGCGTGGTGACGGTGATGGTGAAGTAATCCGCGCAGGGCTTCGCCTATGCACTACGTGAACATGACCGGAGGAGTAAACCGTGGAGGGGGCGCCGCACACGGCTTGGAACAATTGATGTGTGTTAGAGGTGCCCCCAACCCCCGTATATAAAGGAGGGAGATGGGAGGAGGCCGGCCCTAGGCGCGCCCAAAGTAGGACGAGTCCTACTTGGGCTACTAGTAGGATTCGGCCCCCCTCCTTTTATCGGATGGGTAAAGGGGGAAGGAGAGAGAGAGGGAGAAGGAAAGGGGGGCGCCGCCCCCTCCCCTAGTCCAATTCGGACTCCTCCCTTGTGGGAGGCGCGTCACCCCTATGTGGGCTGGTGTGCCTCCCTCCTATGGCCCATATGGCCCATATCTTCCCTCGGGGGGTTCCGGTAACCCCCCCGGTACTCCGATATGTACCCGATACACTCTGGAATACTTCCGGTGTCTGAATAGTTTCATCCAATATATCAATCTTTATATCTTAACCATTTCGAGATTCTTTGTCATGTCCGTGATCTCATCCGAGATTCCGAACAACATTCGATCACCAAAACACATAACTCATATAATAGAAATCATCATCGAACGTTAAGCGTGCGGACCCTATGGGTTCGAGAACTATGTAGACATGACCGAGACACCTCTCCGGTCAATAACCAACAGCGGAACTTGGATGCTCATATTGGTTCCCACATATTCTACGAAGATCTTTATCGGCCGTACCGCAATGACAACATACGTTGTTCCCTTTGTCATCGGTATGTTACTTGCCCGAGATTCGATCATCGGTATCTTCATACCTAGTTCAATCTCGTTTCCAGCAAGTCTCTTTGCTCGTTCTGTAATGCATCATCCCGCAACTAACTCATTAGTCACATTGCTTGCAAGGCTTCTTATGATGTGCATTACCGAGAGGGCCCGGAGATACCTCTCCGATACTCGGAGTGACAAATCCTAATCTTGATCTATGCCAACCCAACAAACACCTTCGGAGATACCTGTAAAGCATCTTTATAATCACCCAGTTATGTTGTGACATTTGTAGCACACAAGGTATTCCTACGGTATCCGGGAGTTGCATAATCTCATAGTCAAAGGAATATGTATAAGTCATGAAGAAAGCAATAGCAATAAAACTTAACGATCATTATGCTAAGCTAACGGATGGGTCTTGTCCATCACATCATTATCCTAATGATGTGATCCCGTTCATCAAATGAAAACACATGTCTATGGTTAGGAAACTTAACCATCTTTGATTAACGAGCTAGTCTAGTAGAGGCTTACTAGGGACACTGTGTTTTGTCTATGTATCCACACATGTATCAAGTTTCCAGTTAATACAATGCTAGCATGAATAATAAACATTTATCATGATATAAGGAAATATAAATAACCGCTTTATTATTGCCTCTAGGGCATATTTCCTTCAGTCTCCCACTTGCATTAGAGTTAATAATCTAGATTACAATGTAATGATTCTAACACCCATGGAGTCTTGGTGCTGATCATGTTTTGCTCGTGGAAGAGGCTTAGTCAACGGGTCTGCCACATTCATATCCGTATGTATTTTGCAAATCTCTATGTCTCCCTCCTTGACTTGATCATGGATGGAGTTGAAGCGTCTCTTGATGTGTTTGGTTCTTTTGTGAAATCTGGATTCCTTCGCCAAGGCAATTGCTCCAGTATTGTCACAAAAGATTTTCATTGGACCCGATGCACTAGGTATTACACCTAGATCGGATATGAACTCCTTCATCCAGACTCCTTCATTTGCTGCTTCCGAAGCAGCTATGTACTCCGCTTCACACGTAGATCCCGCCACGACGCTTTGCTTGGAACTGCACCAACTGACAGCTCCACCATTCAATATAAATATGTATCCGGTTTGTAACTTAGAGTCATCCGGATTAGTGTCAAACCTAGCATCGACGTAACCATTTACGACAAGCTCTTTGTCACCTCCATAAAGGAGAAACATATCCTAAGTCCTTTTCAGGTACTTCAGGATGTTCTTGACCGCTGTCCAGTGATCCACTCCTGGATTACTTTGGTACCTCCCTGCTAGACTTATAGCAAGGCACACATCACCCCCCCCCCCCCCCCCCCCCCCCCCCCCCCCCCCCCCCCCCCCCCCCCCCCCCCCCCCCCCCCCCCCCCCCCCCCCCCCCCCCCCCCCCCCCCCCCCCCCCCCCCCCCCCCCCCCCCCCCCCCCCCCCCCCCCCCCCCCCCCCCCCCCCCCCCCCCCCCCCCCCCCCCCCCCCCCCCCCCCCCCCCCCCCCCCCCCCCCCCCCCCCCCCCCCCCCCCCCCCCCCCCCCCCCCCCCCCCCCCCCCCCCCCCCCCCCCCCCCCCCCCCCCCCCCCCCCCCCCCCCCCCCCCCCCCCCCCCCCCCCCCCCCCCCCCCCCCCCCCCCCCCCCCCCCCCCCCCCCCCCCCCCCCCCCCCCCCCCCCCCCCCCCCCCCCCCCCCCCCCCCCCCCCCCCCCCCCCCCCCCCCCCCCCCCCCCCCCCCCCCCCCCCCCCCCCCCCCCCCCCCCCCCCCCCCCCCCCCCCCCCCCCCCCCCCCCCCCCCCCCCCCCCCCCCCCCCCCCCCCCCCCCCCCCCCCCCCCCCCCCCCCCCCCCCCCCCCCCCCCCCCCCCCCCCCCCCCCCCCCCCCCCCCCCCCCCCCCCCCCCCCCCCCCCCCCCCCCCCCCCCCCCCCCCCCCCCCCCCCCCCCCCCCCCCCCCCCCCCCCCCCCCCCCCCCCCCCCCCCCCCCCCCCCCCCCCCCCCCCCCCCCCCCCCCCCCCCCCCCCCCCCCCCCCCCCCCCCCCCCCCCCCCCCCCCCCCCCCCCCCCCCCCCCCCCCCCCCCCCCCCCCCCCCCCCCCCCCCCCCCCCCCCCCCCCCCCCCCCCCCCCCCCCCCCCCCCCCCCCCCCCCCCCCCCCCCCCCCCCCCCCCCCCCCCCCCCCCCCCCCCCCCCCCCCCCCCCCCCCCCCCCCCCCCCCCCCCCCCCCCCCCCCCCCCCCCCCCCCCCCCCCCCCCCCCCCCCCCCCCCCCCCCCCCCCCCCCCCCCCCCCCCCCCCCCCCCCCCCCCCCCCCCCCCCCCCCCCCCCCCCCCCCCCCCCCCCCCCCCCCCCCCCCCCCCCCCCCCCCCCCAAACGACAGCTTAGGTTTCTTGCCAAACCACAGTTCATACGATGTCGTCTCAACGGATTTAGATGGTGCCCTATTTAACGTGAATGCAGCTGTGTCTAATGCATAACCCCAAAACGATATTGGTAAATCGGTAAGAGACATCATAGATCGCACCATATCTAATAAAGTACAGTTACGATGTTCGGACACACCATTTCGCTGTGGTGTTCTAGGTGGCGTGAGTTGTGAAACTATTCCACATTGTTTAAAATGAAGGCCAAACTCGTAACTCAAATATTCACCTCCGCGATCAGATCGAAGAAACTTTATTTTCTTGTTACGATGATTCACCACTTCACTATGAAATTCTTTGAACTTTTCAAATGTTTCAGACTTGTGTTTCATTAAGTAGATATACCCATATCTGCTCAAATCATCTGTGAAGGTTAGAAAATAACGATACCCACCACGAGCCTCAACACTCATCAGACCGCATACTTCGGTATGTATTATTTCCAACAAGTCAGTAGCTCGCTCCATTGTTCCGGAGAACGGAGTCTTAGTCATCTTGCCCATGAGGCATGGTTCGCAAGCATCAAATGATTCATAATCAAGTGATTCCAAAAGTCCATCCGCATGGAGTTTCTTCATGCGCTTTACACCAATATGACCTAAACGGCAGTGCCACAAATATGTTGCACTATCATTATCAACTTTGCATCTTTTGGCATCAATATTATGAATATGTGTATCACCACAATCGAGATTCAACAAAAATAGACCACTCTTCAAGGGTGCATGACCATAAAAGATATTACTCATATAAATAGAACAACCATTATTCTCTGATTTAAATGAATATCCGTCTCGCATCAAAAAAGATCCAGATATAATGTTCATGCTTAACGCTGGCACCAAATAACAATTATTCAGGTCTAAAACTAATCCCGAAGGTAGATGTAGAGGTAGCGTGCCGACGGCGATCACATCGACCTTGGAACCATTCCCGACGCGCATCGTCACCTCGTCCTTAGCCAATCTTCCTTTAATCCGTAGCCCCTATTTCGAGTTGCAAATATGAGCAACAGAACCAGTATCAAATACCCAGGTGCTACTACGAGCATTAGTAAGGTACACATCAATAACATGTATATCAAATATACCTTTGTTCACTTTGCCATCTTTCTTATCCGGCAAATACTTGGGGCAGTTCCGCTTCCAGTGACCAGTCCCTTTGCAGTAGAAGCACTCAGTTTCAGGCTTGGGTCCAGACTTGGGCTTCTTCCCGGGAGTGACAACTTGCTTGCCATTCTTCTTGAAGTTCCCCTTCTTTCCCTTGCCCTTTTTCTTGAAACTAGTGATCTTCTTAACCATCAACACTTGATGCTCTTTCTTGATTTCTACCTCCGCAGCTTTGAGCATAGCGAAGAGGTCGGGAATTGTCTTATCCATCCCTTGCATATTATAGTTCATCACGAAGCCTTTGTAGCTTGGTGGCAGTGATTGAAGAACTCTGTCAATAACACTATCATCCGAAAGATTAACTCCCAGCTGAGTTAAGTGGTTATGATACCCAGACATTTTGAGTATGTGTTCACTGACAGAACTGTTCTCCTCCATCTTGCAGCTATAGAACTTGTTGGAGACTTCATATCTCTCAACTCGGGCATTTGCTTGAAATATTAACTTTAATTCCTGGAACATCTAATATGGTCCATGATGCTCAAAACGTCTTTGAAGTCCCGATTCTAAGCCGTAAAGCATGGCACACTGAACTATAGAGTAGTCATCAAACCGCGTCTGCCAGACGTTCAAAGCGTCTACATTAGCGGGAGGGGGCTTATCACCTAGTGGTGCATCAAGGACATAATTCTTCTGTGCAGCAATGAGGATAATCCTCAAGTTACGGACCCAGTCCGTGTAGTTGCTACCATTATCTTTCAACTTAGCTTTCTCTAGGAACGCATTAAAATTCAAGGGAATGGTAGCACGGCCCATTGATCTACAACATAGATATGCAAAAACTATCAGGACTAAGTTCATGATAAATTAAGTTCAATTAATCATATTACTTAAGAACTCCCACTTAGATAGACATCTCTCAAGTCATCTAAATGATCACGTGATCGAAATCAACTAAACCATGTCCGATTATCATGTGAGATGGAGTAGTTTTCAATGGTGAACATCTCTATGTTGATCATACCTACTATATGATTCACGTTCGACCTTTCGGTCTCCAGTGTTCCGAGGCCATGTCTGTACATGCTAGGCTCGTCAAGTTTAACCCGAGTATTCCGCATGTGCAAAACTGTCTTGCACCCGTTGTATGTGAACGTAGAGCTTATCACACCTGATCATCATGTGGTGTCTCAACACGACGAACTATCACAATAGTGCATACTCAGGGAGAACACTTATACCTTGAAATTTCAGTAAGGGATCATCTTATAATGCTACTGCCGTACTAAGCAAAATAAGATGCATAAAAGATAAACATCACATGCAATCAAAATATGTGACATGATATGGCCATCATCATCTTGTGCCTTTGATCTTCATCTCCAAAGCACCGTTATGATTTCCATCGTCACCGGCTTGACACCTTGATCTCCATCGTAGTGTCGTTGTCGTCTCGCCAACTATTGCTTCTACAACTATCGCTAACGCATAGTGATAAAGTAAAGCAATTACATGGCGTTTGCATTTCATACAATAAAGCGACAACCATAAGGCTTCTGCCAGTTGCCGATAACTTTTAGAAAACATGATAATCTCATACAACAATGTATATCACATCATGTCTTGACCATATCACATCACAACATGCCCTGGAAAAACAAGTTAGATGTCCTCTACTTTGTTGTTGCAAGTTTTACGTGGCTGCTACGGGCTTCTAGTAAGAACCGTTCTTACCTACGCATCAAAACCATAACGTTGTTTCATCAAGTTTGCTGTTTTAACCTTCAACAAGGATCGGCCGTAGTCAAATTTGATTCAACTAAAGTTGGAGAAATAGACACCCGCCAGACACCTTTATGCAAAACTAGTTGCATGTCTGTCGGTGGAACCGGTCTTATGAATGTGATCATGTAAGGTTGGTCCGGGCCGCTTCATCCAACAATACCGTCGAATCAAAATAAGATGTTGGTGGTAAGCAGTATGACTATCACCGCCCACAACTCTTTGTGTTCTACTCGTGCATATCATCTACGCATGGACCTGGCTCAGATACCACTGTTGGGAAACATAGCATGCAATTTCAAAAAAATTCCTACGCTCACGCAAGATCTATCTAGGAGATGCATAGCAACGAGAGGGGAGAGTGTGTCCACGTACCCTCGTAGACCACGCAGGGAGAACACTTTTATCTTGAAATTTAGTGAAGGGATCATCTTATAATGCTACCACCGTTCTAAGCAAAATAAGATGAATAAAGGATAAACATCATATGCAATCAAAATATGTGACATGATATGGCCATCATCATCTTGTGGTTTTGATCTTCATCTCCAAAGCATCGTCATGATCTCCATCATCACCGGATCGACACCTTGATCTCCATCGTTGCGTCGGGGTCGTCTCGCCAACTATTGTTTCTACAACTATTGCTAACGCATAGCGATAAAGTAAAGCAATTACATGGCACTTGCCCCCCCCCCCCCCCCCCCCCCCCCCCCCCCCCCCCCCCCCCCCCCCCCCCCCCCCCCCCCCCCCCCCCCCCCCCCCCCCCCCCCCCCCCCCCCCCCCCCCCCCCCCCCCCCCCCCCCCCCCCCCCCCCCCCCCCCCCCCCCCCCCCCCCCCCCCCCCCCCCCCCCCCCCCCCCCCCCCCCCCCCCCCCCCCCCCCCCCCCCCCCCCCCCCCCCCCCCCCCCCCCCCCCCCCCCCCCCCCCCCCCCCCCCCCCCCCCCCCCCCCCCCCCCCCCCCCCCCCCCCCCCCCCCCCCCCCCCCCCCCCCCCCCCCCCCCCCCCCCCCCCCCCCCCCCCCCCCCCCCCCCCCCCCCCCCCCTGCAAAACTAGTTGCATGTCAGTCGGTAGAACCAGTCTCATGTGCGTGGACATGTAAGGTTGGTCCGGGCCGCTTCATCCCATAATACCGCCGAATCAAAATAAGATGTTGGTGGTAAGTAGTATGACTATCACCGCCCACAACTCTTTGTGTTCCACTCGTGCATATCATCTACGCATAGACCTAGCTCTGATGCCACTGTTGGAAAACATTGCATGGAAAACAAAAAAAATTCTACGCACTCGCAAGATCTATCCATGGATATGCATAGCAACAAGAGGGGAGAGTGTGTCTACGTACCCTCATAGACCGTAAGCGAAAGCGTTTAACAATGCGGTTGATGTAGTCGAACTTCTTCGCGATCCAACCGACCGAGTACCGAATGTACGGCACCTCCACGTTCAGCGCACGTTCAGCTCGGTGACGTCCTCGCCTTCTTGATCTAGCAAGACGGGCGAAGTAGTGGATGAGTTCCGGCAGCACGACGGCGTGGCGATGGTGGTGCTGATGCTATCTCCGCAGGGCTTCGCCTAAGCACTCTGAAAATATGACCGAGGGACGAAACTGTGGAGAGGGGCGCCGCACACGGCTAAGAGATTGTCGTGGTCTTGTGTGGCGCCCCTCCCACATATATATAGGTGGGGGAGGGAGGAGCAGCCAAGGAGGCGCCCCAAGTGGGGCCGAATCCCACTTGGGGTCCTGCCCCTTGCCGCGCCCTCCCCCCTTGCCTTTCTAGGCGCGCGGGGAAAGGCAGGGGAGGGCTAGCCCTCCCCCTTTCCTTTCCTAGGGCCGGCGGCCAGGGAGAGGGGCGCGCCAGCCCCCTTGTGGGCTGGTGTATCTTTCCCCTTGGCCCATTAGGCCCATAGACCTCCCGGGGGTGTCCGGAACCCCTTCCGGTGACCCGATGACTACCCGATGCACTCCAAAACTCTTCCGGTGTCCGAATATCATAGTCCTATATATCAATCTTTACCTCCGGACCATTCCGGAGCTCCTCGTCATGTCCTTGATCTCATCCGGGACTCCGAACAACATTCGGTCACCAAATAATATAACTCATATAACACTATATCGTCAACGAACGTTAAGCGTGCGGACCCTACGGGTTCAAGAACTATGTTGACATGACCGAGACACCTCTCCGGTCAATAACCAATAGCGGAACCTAGATGCCCATATTGGTTCCTACATATTCTACGAAGATCTTTATCGGTCGAACCGTAATGGCAACATACTTGATTCCCTTTGTCTGTCGGGATGTTACTTGCCCGAGATTCGATCGTCGGTATCTCTATACCTAGTTCAATCTTGTTACTGGCAAGTCTCTTTACTCATTCCATAATACATCATCTCGTAACTAACTCCTTAGTCATTTGCTTGCAAGCTTATTATGATGTGTATTACCGAGAGGGCCCAAAGATACCTCTCCGATACTCGAAGTGACAA